>CAIGRR010187924.1:0-10030 GCA_903798365.1 Fraxinus sp. 1973-6204 | reverse complement strand
TGGGTTGATCCGAAGGTGCAGTGTAAGATTAAAAACTTTTATCATCAGTCTTTAAAAAAATTAAAATCACGCAAATGTAAAATTAATGCAAGATTTCTGTTTAACTTCCAATTATTTCACCGTAAAAATCACTAAAAACTTCCCACGCTACCAAAACCCAATTATATCCTATAAATTACTCAGAAACATATATAAAACCCACAATAGAATGATTAATTCTATTGCATTTTTAGTTTTCGGTTTTGATAGTCTATTTCGAAATCGCTAAAAATGCGTTTGGTTTGCCATTTTGAAAAATTATTTCTCAAAATAGAAAACTATGAAACACGTTTGGTTCAAAATTTTGAAAAATCATTTTATGATATTTTTATTACATGAAATTTTATTATTCAATAAAAATAAATAATTCTATGTTAATATATAATCAAGTAATATATATATTTTAAACTTGATGAATTTTACAAAAAAAAATTTCTCGCTACAAAAGTAAAATCAAAATACATAATAAATAAAAATTAAAGACGTGGATCAAGAATTTTTTTTCCAATTTAATATTTTTTATAGAATCTTTATGTAAATAATCATTAATAGCCTCAACTTCTTTTATTTTTTATTTATGATAAATTTTTATAACTTTGTTTTTTTTAGAATTTTAGATTTTTTTCAAAATCTTTATTTTTTAAAAATTTTATTCTTTAGAATTTTATATTATATATTTTAAAAAATTTATTCAAATAAAAAGTTATGGAGTTGGCCGTGTGCACTCCAACGATCAAGTCAGTTAAGGAAATAGTTTAGGGTGTGAGAGAGCTTTGAATGTGAGCCTCCAATAAATGAAAAGGGGGTCGGCTTGTGAGTCAATAATTAAAAGTGTATGTAGCAAGAATATAACTTTTGAGAGTTAAACTTGCATTACTTCACAATGGCAGTAAGCGTAAGCTTTTATACCTAGGCGAAATGAATTAAGTCCATTGGATGATAATACACGTGGTCCAATCCAAAAAGCCTTTAGATTTGACCAAGTAGGATGGCGGCAGCGGCGGCGACAGTGGTAGTGAGTTGTCTTGTCAACTCATATGGTATGAAATCCATTCAAGATCTCGCCACTGCCCCGCCCAGGTGTGTACCAACAAGGTCTGCCTACAAAGGGGTCTATCCTGGTGTTTTGTGTGAGAAAGACGGGTCGCTTGCACCCGGATCGGTTCGCTTGCATGTGGCTGGGTTGCCCTATGCCAACATGTGAGGCATGTCCCCCCTGAACTATTTGCCACGTGGGCTAATTAGGCCCCCTTGTGGGTTCTAGTTTTTTAAGGCATATAACAACACTCCCCGAAGTCCAGGTATGATTATTTATATAATGCGTGGACTTTTGAGCTGGCAAAAAACTTTGGATTGGGTGTCGAGCCTCTTTAATAACTGAAGCCTGAGATGAGGCTGAACGATAGGAGGCGAGGCCCTTGGAGAAGATGTCGAGCCTCTTTAATAACTGAGGTCTGAGATTAGGCTAAATGATGCGAGACGAGGCCCTTGGAGCAGATGTCGAGCTTCTTTAATAATTGAAGCCTCCAGGTGGCGTGCCCTAAATGATTTGAAAGACAAATTGATTCCCAATAAAAAATAGATGGGTGGTGTTGCAGTATCTAAGGTTTGAGCTACGCATGCATTTAATGCTCAATGATGATGATGTTTCACATTTGTCAAGGTTTACCTAAATCCAAGGTACGTATACTGTACGATTTTCATCTAGGCCCTTAATTTGAATTTTGAGCGAACACCCCTTGGTTTTAACGTGGTAGGTGAGATTACAGGTGGATGGCCCAGATTAATGTAAAGAAAGATCTGACGGTGGGGGCTCGTTCATCATACATATATAAAAGGCTGCAAATCTACCTTTTCCCCTTTTATCCACCTTGCGAATATTATAAACCTCAAGTGCTGAAAACACCTCCACTTTTCTTAGCATTTCTCTACTGTCTCCGACAAACAACTCCATTTCTCCATTTTGTATCTAGAGTTTGCGTAAATATCCCTTACCGTCGAAATATTTCTTTCATATGTTGAGTTAGATGGCTTCTTCTTTGAAAAATAACATGCATGAGGGGTCTTCTAGGGTAAAATGGTGTTAATTTGTCCTAAGGTAGGTATTCCTCCAGTGATTCCTACTGAACTGATCCTGGAGGAATGGGGGCCCTCATAGTGCATGGATGATACCAGAGGGCCCTATAGACTATAGCATTAGATGGAGGGCCTCCTTGTGGCCAACTGACATAAAAGAAGTGAGCTCGAGGGTTTCAGGGAGAGGTTTAGGATCCCAGACAATATTGAGTTGTTGGTGCCGACCCCTGAGGAAAGAGTTCGTTTTCCTAGGAAAGGGTATGTAGCGGTCAGTAAAGAAATCTTGGGTGGGGGAAAGAAACTGCCCATGCATCACCTTTTTTAGATATATCCTTAGGCAATACAACCTAGCTATTACCCAATTAGTGCCAAACATATGAGCCAATTGAAAGGAGGTTACTCTTGGTGAGGATATGCCCACATACGTTTTCTAAACCCTCTTTTAACCTCGGGCCTCTAGTGGAGGGAGTGATTGTGAGGGGTGGTACTGTATGAATTCCTAGAGCCCACATTTTCCTTTCATCTGGGAGACCCCAATCTCTATCAAGTATTGTAAGTCACCCTGGTTTTGGGTTAGGGGTCGCGGCAGACAATGGAAGGAGATGTAGTCCCAAAAATCACCGTACCGACCCAATACCATGAGTATAGTGAGTTGAGCCTTCTTTTATTGTGCTATTTCTTTAATCTATTAGCCCCTTGTTCTTTATCTAACACGAGCTTTGTGTAGCTGCAGTTAATCGATTCGAGCTCGAGCCGTCTGAGTGCGCCATCATCTGAGCGATATACGAGCTGCCAGCAGAGAAGAGGTACTTCAAAAATGTCAACAACAAGCGGAACCTCTTCATTACGCACCAACTAATGGCTATAAAAGGTAAAACATGATGGTTTGTTTCTTTGCTTGTGACTATTTCCTTCCATAGTTCTTCACTTGCCTAACCACTTTCTTCCTTTTATTTGTGGGCAATACAACAAGAAGGAGTATGTGAAGCCCAATCTGCTCCAACTAAGGAGCCTAGAGGAGGCAAAAACAAAAATCCTTGAGCGCTGGGTCGTCCACTTATAAGAACCAACGGGATGAGCTGGCCCACCTCTCCAAGGTGAATCCACCACCTCCTCCGGAGAAGAAGGAAGAAAAGGAAAATGGGGAAAAAGAAAAAGAAAATGAAGTTGAGGTTTCTTTGGAGAGTTTTCCTAAGAGAATACTAGTATTATCGAAAAATATTGGGTCACCTCCTCCCCCAAAATGCTAGTCAGCCATTGGGAAATCACTTCTTTGTCTCATCGTAGCCAAGACCATTTCCTCCATAAAAATTGTTGATGTTGAGGAGGTTGCTGATGTTAGAAGTGCCCCATCTGAAGGAAAAGCCCAAAACTTTTTGGGTGGAAGGGCTGATGAGATTAGCCTCCCCGATGATGGAAATGCTCCCTACTAAGGTCTAAAGGGCTATGAGGGTTCATCATAAGTATTGGACTGATAAATACTCTTCATATGCAGACACCTATGATATAGTGGATATGGTGGAGGTCGGACTCGCCTGTAGGCTTGTTCTCAAAGCTTTTTCTTAAACGTGCAAATGGAGATGAGGTGACTGCAGGGCCTTAATAAATATTTCCTTCAAAGGGCTATAGACATCAAAGCTGCAAGGAATAAGGCTAAGGCTGAGGCTTCGCCAACCAATGAGGCCATCGAGGCCTCCAAGGTAAGGCAAGCTGAGGCTGAATCAACAATGGAGGCATTTTTCAAAGAAAATGATGAGCTGAAAAGAAAGTCCACCTCTGCAAAGTGGAATTCAATGTTCTAATGAAGCGGGTGGAGAATTCAAACAGTTTGTAGAAAATAGCTTTGTCAGCCTTGGAGGTGGCCAACAAGGAAAATGGAGAGTTAAAGGCCAAAATCGAAGAGCTAACTACTGAGGCTGCTGATTTGAAACAGTAACTGAATGGGGTAAGGACAGCAGCAATAAATGAATACGTCATTCATTTCCATGAGACAGCTGAGTATGATGGGCTTGGCACATACTGGCAGGGAGTCGCATATAATGAAGTGTTTGTGAAGCTTGCCAAGCTGCATCCTCAATTGGATTTTGCTGTCATAAATGGAGAGTTATTATCTGTTGAGCCGTCCACTCTTGTCAATGAGGTTAATGGTTTAGTGGAAGAAGCTGATGCTTCTGAAGAGCCTAGGCAGGATAAAGTTGCTGCTTCTTAGGATAGGCCTCTATTTCTGTAACATTTTTGTAATAATTTCTCCTCCCATTTTCCTTGTAATGAACTTGGACTGAGTGAGTGAATGAATGAATTTTTCTAACTTTCAATTTGATTAAGGAATATGAGCTCACCAAGCTTAACAAGCTGATCTTCAAAAATGTTGCTAAGTGTTTAACGCTTAACGGGCTTATCATAGCTGGTCTCGATAACAGTTTATAGGCTCCCCAATAAACAATCTTAATGTATGAGCTTGTTATTTTTTAATCAGTGGGTTAATAATTTATGGGCTCGCCATAATAGGATTTTAATTTTATAGCCTCGCCATAATTGATTTTAAATAATCATTTTATGGGCTCGCCATAATTAATTTCGAACAATAACTTTTATGGGCTCGCCATAATTAATCAAATTTAAATCTTTATGGGCTCACCATAATTGATAGAATTTTAATAACTTCATGGGCTTGCCATAATAAATCAAACTTGTCACGCTTAATATATGAGCTTGTCATAATTAATCAAACGTCATGTTTTATGGGCTCGCCATAATAAATCAAACTTGTCATGCTTAATATATGAGCCTGTCATAAAAAATGTGAGTTAACTTATGTAATTGTAGTTGATCGTAATGGTATGAGCTTGTCATATTTAACATATGAGCTCATCATAGTTAAAAAAACAAAGAGTACATGCATTAATCACGATAGGTACATGGGCAACGATCATGGCTTTACTGGTAATACATTCTTAGATGTTCAACATTCCAAGGGTGGGGTTGCGCCTTCTCATCCAAGTTTTCAGTTAAGAAGGTCATTGGCCTAACGTCGCCTGATATGCAATATAGACCTTCCCAGTTGGGACCTAATGTGCCAACGATAGGCTCTTCAGAGGATAGAAAAACCCTTCTGAGTGATAGATCGCCTCTCCTGAACGATGTTTTCTTAACCTTGGCATTGTAGTATCTTGCCATTTTCCTTTCATAGGAGGCCAATTCAATTTACGAATCATCTCTCATTTCTTCAAGTAAATTGAGCTCACACCACCTTATCTCTCGTTGGATACTTCGTTGAATTGTAGGAGACGGGGAGAAGGAAGACCTACTTCGACTGGACTCATGGCTTTGGCCCCGTATGCCATAGAGAAGGGGTCTCCCCTATTACAGTTCGGCTAGTAGTGCGGATCACCCACAACACATGGGAAAGCTCGTTTACTGCCTCAACTTGTCCATTTGCCCGGGGGTGGTGAGGAGAGGAGAAATGCTTTTTTATACCCAATTCATTGCACAAGTCTCTAAGCTTTTTTGTTGTTGAACTACTGCCCATTCTCTGTAATGATTGAGTGGGAGATCCCGAACCATCATACAATGTTCTTCCATATGAATTTAAAAGTGTTTGCATCAGTTATTTTTGCCAATGGTTCTGCTTCTACCCATTTAGTGAAGTAATCAATGGAAACAATCGCATAGCTCGCTTTTCCCTTACCTTTTGGCATATGGCCTATTAGATCAACCCCTCACTTGACAAATGGCCAGGGGCTAGATACCATGGTGAACTCTTAGGATGATTGTCTTTAAATGGAGGAGAAGTGCTGACACTAGTCACACTTTTCACGAATTGTACAGCGTCTTTTTTCAAAGTTAGCCAGTGGTACCCTTGCCTTAGTATTTTATGAGCCAATGCTGGGCCCCCTATATGGTTACCACATATTTCCTTGTGGATTTCTCGTAGGACATAATTAGCCTCTTTCCCTCCAATGCATCGTAAAAGGGGGATGAAAAGCCCCTCTTGTAAAGTACTTCATCTTGGAGCACATAGTGGGCGGCCCTTCGTCTGAAATTGTGGGCCTCTTCTTTTTTTTTGATACGATGTGATCTTTGAGGTAAGATACAATAGGTTGCATCTATTGTAGGGTTTCTTCAATCCACATCACCTCTTTTACTTTGGCTATGGAGGGCATGGGGAGGTATTCAACCAGTACAATTTTGAGCAGTTCTGAGTTTTTGTTGATGGCCAATTTTGATAGGGCATCCGTATGTATGTTCTCTGCTCTTGGGATTTGAGTTAACTTAAATTTTTCAAAGCATTGGAGCAAGTCCATAACCTTTCTCATGTACGCTGCAATGCCCTTATCTTGCTGCAAAATTGTTGCTGACCTGGCTTACAACCAGCTAGGAGTCGCAGCGAGCTGCCAAGTTTTTAACCTACGTTTCTTTGGCCAATCTAAGGCCTACTAGAAGTGCCTTATACTCAGCTGCGTTGTTGGAGGTCTTAAAGCCAAACCTCCCTGCACAATTAAGCTTGTGACCCTCTAGGCTCTCTAGCAGTACATCGGTCCCTTACCTCACTTTCCCGGAAGATCCATCAACAAACAATTTCCAGGCTGAGGGATCTATCAGTTCCATCACTACATTGATGTTTGTTGTCTCTGTGAATTCAGCTATGAATCTGCCACTGCTTGTCCCATCATTGAGGTTCTGGGTTGATATAAAATGTCAAATTCGCTTAATTCCATAGCTCATTTCATCAACCTCCCTGATGCGTCTAACTTTGGGAGTACCTGCTTGAGGGGGAGGCTTGTCAACACACATATGCTATGGGCTTGAAAGTAGGGCCTCAACTTTATAAAAGCGAGCATAAGGGATAAAGCAAGATTTTCGATGTTAGTGTAACATGTTTCAGCAGACAAAAGGGCCTTACTCACGTAGTAGATGGGTAACTGAGTGTCGCCTTCCTCTCTTACAAGTACTGCACTTATAGCCTCGACGCTTACGGCCAAATATAGTAGCAATGTTTCTCCCTCCTTGGGCTTTAAGAGAAAGAAGGCTTGGCCTAAGTATTTCTTCAGTACTTGAAAAGCCTCTTCACATTCTTCACTCCATTGGAAACTCTTCCATCCCTTTAAAACTTTAAAGAAGGGGAGGCATTTATTTGTAGCTTTGGAGATGAAGCGGTTTAGTGCTATCAGGTGCCCTATCAGACATTATACCTCCTTGGGCTTACTAGGATATTTCAGATCCAGTAATGCTTTAATTTTCTCGAGGTTTGCCTCAATACCACGCTGGTTAACCATATAACTCAAGAACTTTCCAGAAGCGACACCAAAAGCACATTTCAATAGGTTTAGCTTCATCCGGTACTTTCTTAAGATCTTAAGGGTAGCTTTAAGTGTTCAATGTGATCTGCAGACCTAAAGATCTTTACAAGCATGTCATCGACATATACCTCCATTATTTTTCCTATAAGGTCAGAAAACATCATGTTGACTAGTCGTTGATAGTTGCACCAGCATTTTTCAAACCAAACGGAATGACTTTATAGTAGTAAAGACCTCTGTCAGTGATGAACGAGGTGTTTTCCTCGTATGTTGGGTGTATAGAGATCTAGTTGTACCCTGAGTATGCATCCATGAAACTCAAGAGCTCATGGCCTGTAGTGGAGTCGACTAGCTGGTCGATCCTTGGAAGCGAAAAGCTGTCCTTGGGGCAAGCTTGGTTGAGGTTGGAAAAGTCTATGCAAACTCTCCACTTGCCACTAGATTTCTTCACTAAGATGGGGTTGGATATCTACTTTGGGTATACTGCCTCCTTGATGAACCCGTTAGATATGAGCCTTTGCACCTCATCTTTTAGGGCTACGTATCACTCTAGGTTCAAAGCTCTCATTTTTTGCCTGTGAGGGGTGAACTTTGGGTCCACATTAAGTCGGTGGTAGCTGATTTTAGGGTCAGTGCCCACCATGTCTTCGTGTCTCCGTGAAAATATGTCCAAGTTGTTAAGTAGGAAGTTCTTAAGCTTGGTTTTATCTTCTGACTCGAGCTCCTTCCCTATTTGCAACACTCTTGTGGGGTCATGTAAGCTCACATGGAAGGATACAAGCTCCTCTTCCGGGGTTTCCAGTGAGTTTGATGCTGTGACCCTAGGGTCTAAATCCATATCAACAATCCCTTCTTTAGGGGCATCTATCATGTTGATGTATTCATCTTATTTAGGGGTAGGACCTTCTTCAGGTGCGACAACCATTTCAACATCCATCAAGACCATATTTACATTATGGGGCTCGAATTTTCTTAGGGTGCTAATGTAGCATTCTCTCAAGCCGATTTGGTCTCTTCGCATCGTAGCAATTCCTTTCTCAGTAGGGCATTTCATGCGAAGATGATGTATGGATGTTAAGGCCTCGAGCTCTTTTAAGGCGGGTCATCCTAATACTTCATGGTAAGCAGATTGCTGGTCTACAATGAGGAACTCCATGAAGTGATGAGCCTTAAATGGGGGCTCTCCTATTTCCACTACCATTCTGATTCTTCCCCAAGGGATAATGCACTAATAAAACGGGGCTCCCATTGTCCACTAACATGCATATTAGCGCATTCCTAGCTACGATGGCTCGTACCACTTGTATGTTGCAGTGGGGATAGTGAAACCAAACGGTGTCTTTTGGAGAAAAGATTATTGGCGAGGCATTCCCAGATCCACAGCTAGTGCTATTGATCAAGTAGCTCGCCATGTATGGGTCATTTGCTTCCCTTACATAATTCCTCTAAGCATTTTTGGACTCTCTCCCTATGGACCACCTATGATGGTGTCAATTTCTCTGATTGGAGCATTATCAACATTGGTTGAGGACTCTCTTCTCTTATCATGTTTCCTTCTTCTTCGTATCCCCGTCGAGGTGATTCATTTTTGTGGTATCACCTTACCTCATTATGCCTAGGGTATCTATCTAGCCTCAGTTGAGGTACGTTTCTTTACGTCTGATGGATGTTTCTTCTCTCAATGCGGGGGCTTGTTGGTTCTTCATGATATGACCTTAACAGATAATTCTCAATGTTATGGCTATTGGTTCGATGATAGGTGTAGTATTGACTGTCCCAAGGCTCCCTATTTCTTCCTCTACTTCCACATCCTTCTCTGGTGGGCTGATGTTCCTTCCATACCCTTGGGGGTATGCTGCAGTGTCATTATCCTCATTCTCGTGGGGAAAAACTCCATGCTAAGGTGTCGGATATCGTGCATGTTGGTGCATGTGCATGAGAAACTGTTGTATGGCAGCATTCTGTTTGGCCATGTTTTTCATATTTGTGGCCATTTTCCCTACTCTCTGGCTAGTCGTGTTGTGGTATCGCCTCACCTGTGTTGGTGATAGGGACGACATATGTTCACATTTGTGCTGAGGACCTCTTCTTCAGAAGCTTCTTGCTACCTAATTCTACTTTGTGATCTATGGCAACTAGAACTCATCGCGAGTATTTAACTTTGAGCTAAAAGTAAGTGTTTAAGCTATTTATTCTTTACGGTGGTTCTTTCCTCAAGAACCAAACCTTTTTCCAAGGATTTATTTCAAACGACTTTTACTACAAGGATGTTTGTGGTTATGGTGTTGAAGTTTGCCACAGATGGCGCCAATCCGTTGACCTAAAAAAAATGTCCCAAGGATGTGGCCAATAGATCTTAAGGCTTCTCACATCCACGCAAGCTGAATTCTTGCACACTTGGATGAACTGTTAGTCACACGTGGCCTTCTCCGGAAGGGATGGAGTTAGTCGTACGCACTCCGTTGGTCAAGTCGATTAGGGAAACAGTCTAGGGTGTGGGAGAGTTTTGAACGTGAGCCTCCAATAAATGAAAGGGGGTCGGCTTGGGAGTTAATAATTAAAAGTGTGTATAGTAAGAATATAAATTTTGAGTCTAAGCTTGCATTACTTCCCAA
>CAIGRR010187801.1:0-11532 GCA_903798365.1 Fraxinus sp. 1973-6204 | reverse complement strand
GTCTGACTGTCAGGCTCAAACCTGCGATGACTGTTTCATATTCAGCGTCATTATTTATCGCAGGGAACTCATAACGCAACGAATATGCCAACTCCTCAAGTTTTGGTCCTATCATAATGATGCCTGCTCCGGATCTTTCACTGTGTGAAGACTCGTCCACAAAGATTTTCCAACCCACCTCCTATTGTATGGGATGGTCAAGCAGGGTTGTAAGCCCTGAGGTGAAGTCCGCTAAAGCTTGCGCTTTATAGCCATCCTTTGCTTAAACTCAATGTCAAATTCACTTAACTCGACGCCTACTTTAACATCCTCCTAGAAGTTTTAGTTCGATGCAAAATCTCTTGAAGGGTTGACCATCATGACAAGTATTGTGTGAGACTGGAAGTATGACCTTAACTTTCTGACTACCACAATCAATGCAAACACCAGTTGCTCTGCAAGGCTATATAGTGTTTCTGTGTCTCTCAACACTTGACTGACATAGTAGACTAGCTTCTATATCTTTGAAAATTCCTTCACCAATAATGTACTGACTGCAAGCTGTGATACAGCCAAGTATAAACATAACACGTCCTTTACACATGGCCTAGTCAAGATCAGTGGCTACTATAGTGATTGCTTCAAGGATTCAAAAGACTCCTCACACTCTTTGGTCTATTCAAAGTTGGTAGAGCCCCCAATTGCTTTTAAGAAGCGGTAGCACTTATCTGCTGCTCGACTCATGAAACAATTTAACGCCTCTACCCGTCCTATTTGCCTTTGGACTTCCTTCTTATTTTTATGACTTTTCATTTCTAGAATAGCTCGATCTTATCCATGTTTACTTCAATACCTCTATGTGTTATCATAAAACCCAAAAACGTTCCACCCATTATACCAAAATCACATTTCTCGGGATTGAATTTTAGTCTTTTTCATCAGGAGACGTCAAATATTTTCTATAAATCGATCACATGATTGTTAGCTTTGGTACTCTTGACGACTATATCATCGACATAAGCTTCTATAACATTTCCCAATTAGGTCTCTGAAGACCTTATTCTCCATTCTCTAATAAGTTGCTCTGGCATTTTTCAAATCGAATGCCATAACTATATAACATACGTCTCAGAGTCAATTATGAAAGATGTTTTCTCTTGGTCTGACTCAACCATGGAGATTTGATTGTACCTAGGAAAGACAACCATAAAACTTAATCGTTCGTGACCAAACATGGCATCCACCAAGTGATCTATTTTGAGTAGTGGGTACGAGTCTTTCGGACACACTTTGTTCAGCCTATTGTAATCACTAACATGAGCCATTTTCCATTCAATTTTTTCACAAGGACGACATTCATCAACCATTTGGGATACTGTACTTTCCTAATGAACCTTGCCTATAGTATTTTTTCAACTTCTACCTTTGTCGTAGCCTGTCATTTTGTGGCAAGGTTCTTTTCTTCTACTTTTCCGGCTTAGCCCTCGATGAAATGCCAAGACGATGTTGAATGACTGATGAGTCGATCCCTGGAATANCTATAGTATTTTTTCAACTTCTACCTTTGTCGTAGCCTGTCATTTTGTGGCAAGGTTCTTTTCTTCTACTTTTCCGGCTTAGCCCTCGATGAAATGCCAAGACGATGTTGAATGACTGATGAGTCGATCCCTGGAATATAATTTAGGCTCCATGCGAAAACATCCAAATTGTCAGATAAAACACTTTACCAATTCTTCTCTTAATTTTGAATTCAAGTTTGCCCCAATGCTGAATTCACGTCCTTGTGCCATTGAATTTTTTTTTTTGTCATGTTAAGAGGCTCGATTCACCCCCTTGGTCGCTCAGATCCAACATCATAACTGGTGGAGATCCCTTAGCTTGTATACTATGAACATAGCACTTTTTCGAAGATTGTTGGTCGCCCTTCACACACCTAACACCAGGACTGGTTGGAAATTTCATAACATGGTGATAAGTGGAATGAATAGTACAACAACACTTAGCAAAGGTCGAACATAGATTGCATTATATGCCATGGGGGTATTGATAACCAGAAAGTTTACCAAGATTGTAGGGTAAGTGCCCAATGTCACAAGAAGTTCCACAACTCCTTTTGGTATAATAGTGGCCCCTCTGTATTCTTGGAGGGGATGGATATTGCTTTCAATCTTTTCGAGAAAATTTTCAATCCCACAAATGCTTCCAAGTTAGGACATTTGCCGCACTACCGCCATGGATCAACACTCTTTTGACATCAAAATCTGTTATATCACCGACGATCACCAAAGCATCATCGTGGGGGGTTGCCATGCAGATTAAATCTTCCTCACTAAAAGTGATACTTTGATTGAACCTTGCCATTCTTCTGAATGGAGGAAACCCCCACTGTATTAGCATATCTTTTTCTAGTTGAATTTGTATCCCCATCTCCTACGACCCCTCTAATGATCACATTTATCACATCGGCCCTAAGTGGTGGGTGGTCATCAACCTTCTGCAAGCCTCGATCATTCTTTATATGGATGCTTTCTTCCATGTGAGACAGGAGTCCCCGCTTCAAAAGGCGCTCGATTCCCTCATTTAAATGGATGCTTTCTTCCGTGTCATGCCAATGATCTCTATGGAAGTGGTAATACATGCTCTTGTTTCTCTTGATGGCGAACGCTACCATTGGTTTTGGCCAACCAAGCTCTTTAATATCTCAAATTTCCATTAATACCTTAGCTCACAAAGTGTTTAGAGGAGTAAAGGCCTTAACTTCCTCTCGCCTTTGCTTGATTGACCGATCATGCGCACACCCTTTGTTCATGTGCTCATTTTTCAGCTTGTTCCTATCAGCAGATCATCTCTCATCATGTAATTTTTACTTGTAAGTTTATGGCTTCTGCCCTTCTTTATGGTTTTTCGTAACCTTCTTTGCTTCCTCAACATCTACGTACTTGTCTCCCATTTTCAACAAATCATGCGTCGACTCCAGGGGATTTTTCGAGAGTGACATCTTAAAAGCTCGTTTCGAGTTTCATTCATTAGTGTGGTCACCACTAGCGACATCTGAAGATCCCTTATGCCAAGTGTAGCCCGACTAAATCTAGCCAAATAATCTTGCAAGGGCTCATCTTTTTCTTGGACAACTTGCATGAATCCAATGACAGTCTTCTTTTCCTCTCGCTACTCAAGAAGTAGGCTACGAAACTCCTGGAGAACTCATCAAAAATCCTGATAGATCGCGAGTAGCCACCCAATCTATTGCCTCCCTTCTTAGTGCCGGGGAAAAGATCGATACATTACAGTATCCAAGGCTACATACAATCTTAAAGATCAAAGAAAGGTACGTAGATGATCGAGGGGATCTGTAACTTCATCATATGCCTCTGTCATCGGTTGTTAGAAACCTTTTGGTAGGTGGACTACCATCATTCTTGGAACGAAGGGGTCTTCCTCCAAAACCATTTGCCTCACCTATCTTTCCTCCTTGCCAATGCATCATCAATCTTCTAGGCCATAATTTCTTCCATCATGCGTTCCAAGTCCGACGTAGGATGTGAAAACTGTGGATGTGAAACTTCATGGGACCTTCGGTCTACAATCATTTCCTGAATAACCGATAGGATAGCCATTTAAACCTCTTGTGGCAGCTGTACACGTGTATCTTATGGTGAAACTTTTGGTGGACAACGGGATGGACCTGCCACTCTTTGTGACTACTTTTTAAGAGAGTTATCATTGTGGCCAACTAGGTCTCCAACATGCTAAATCGACTCTGTGTTACATATTGAGGTTGCAGCGGCAAATATTGACCCCGGGCGACGGATTTCGACTCTACAATAGTTTAGACCAAATATCACTCATGGTTCGTCTTTCTACATAACGTCTATGTTTAGTGGTTTCCACAGACGACGCCAATGAAAATAGTTAAGATATGACCCTCTAAATTCTTGGACGGAATACGGTGTCTTTTGCTACTCCGATGAACCTACAAAAAAGAGGTTGGGGCTTCCTCCCCCGTTTTAACCCGACGTGAATTAGTGATTGTTTGTAAATGAATGATCTTAAGAACAGTAAAAGAATACCTAGAAAATTATGTTTTTTCTTTTTTCGGGAGAAGAAAAAAAAAAAAGAGAAAGAGCCTAGCTGGCACACTTATAAGGTATTTATAAGTGTCTAGCATCGTGTCCAATGCTGAACTCCTGTTAATAGACGGTTTTCACCCACTTGCTAAGTTAACAACCTCCTTTTACAAATTAAATTGTGGACTCGATGATAACCTTCAAACGGTTTTAAGTCAGTTTCAAGGATGTCCGGGCGGTTTGGGCACTAATGATCAGCCTAGCACAGCAGCAGTCGAGCCAACGTAGCAGTAGTCAAGCTAGCATAGCGATAGTCGGTCTATCATAGCGGTGATCAAATAAGCATATCGACGGCAAGCTAGCATAACGATAGTCGAGCTATCATAAAGGTAGTCAAACAAGCATAGCAATGGTCAAGCTGGGATTACAGTGGTCTCCCTGTCATAGCAGATGTTATCTGATTTAGCGGGAGTTGCCTTCACTCTATTGGTCATCGTTGTCCATTACTTGAACCATATAATATCAACAAAAATATAAAATTTGAAGACTAAGAATAATATTCAAAATTACCTCGATACTTGTACTTTCTTGTGTGCTAACTCCAACTAGCAAGCAAGCATCCTGTTCAATTTTTGCTTTAAGACTAAAGGTAAATAAAAATTATAATTACTTTCATATGTAAATTATAATTATTTAATAAATTTGAATAATCATATGTAATCGTGTACCTCTATTTTTTATACTTGTTTCTTTCATTGTTGTCTTCACACTTTTTCTTCTTGGAAACAAACTTTTCTATGTTGGAGACCTTTCTGTTCTTAGGTAGATGCCCATGTGTTCGAATAGCTAGAGGACTACAAAGTCCATTGCTTTCACCGGAAGTTGTACATAACTCACCGAAAGCATTAGTAATTGGCAAAGAACAACTCTTCAAAGTTGATTCATTCTTACTTATTGTTGATTGAAATCTGTCCATCATATTGCACAATAAAGCACAGTTCTTATCAGAACTGACAGCCATGACAACAATATCATCTAATTACTTTTGCAACTTATGATAATGATGAGCCTTAATGTCACATTTCCAATCATCATAAGTGAATTTCACCTTTGTGTGAGTTCTTTTTAAATCATTTCTCCAACATGCCAAGATATATTGTTCTGGAACTTTTTGCTTACCTGGTTTTAAAGGGACCAATAAAATATGCTTGAATAAGATTCCTCTAAATCCAAACAATCGACAAGCACAGTTAACCTCTTTTTCGTCTTCATGCAACAAACTCTGAAATGAACTTATTTATGTCTATCTCCGGCCAACATATCCTCAACCATATCAAATAACCCATTTTCCTCATATACACAAGAAACTTCACAATATAATTTACCTGACAACTCTTTTTGAAATTCTCTGAACTTTGAATTATTATACACAATTTGAAATTGCTTTTCTATTTCGTAATGTGTAACACATGGAATCGTTGTAGCAAAAGATTGAAAAATCTTCACGAGTTTCCTTTTCAATCTTGCTTCTTAAAGCATTATCATATTGCATTACAAATTGTTTCAATGTTGTCTTTGAGTTTATGTAATCATCAAAGAATGCATTTATACTCTCGCTTCATCGTGTAGTGACATACCAACCCAAAATGTATCCTTTACAAACGTAAGAATCCAGCGATACCTTTCTTTATACAAATTACCAAACCACACATTTTCACAAAGATTGAACTCGCTAATGAAATGCTCCTATTTTCCTTCAAACTCTTCTTTCTCCAAAGATTCATAAACAGCATTATGCAAGGCATTTTTTTTTTCCCCGTACATCTTATATCCCCTTAAATTTTCTAGTACCTTTTTCATTATATGCCATAGACACCAACGATGAGGAATGTTAAGAAACACAATCTCAACTGCTTTCTGCATTTCTTTATCTTGATCTGTAATTATGGCACTCGGTAAACGTCCGACTACATGCTTGCCAAGTATGAAGCAACCAAATGAATGTTGTAATGTCCTCTTTCGATAGTAATCCACATCCAAATAAAATTGAGTGTCCATGGTGGTTCACACCCACAAAAAGTGCAATGGGCACTTCATACTTATTTGTCAAGTAGGTTGTATCAAATGTAACCATATTGTCAATTCTTCATATGCCATAGTCCTTGCATTAGCCCAAAATAAGTTTATAATTTGAGCATTGTCATGTATGTCCATCATGTAAAAGAACTTGAATTATTTGCTTGCATCTGAACAAAATAATTATGAATTGCTTCAACATCTCTGATACCAAGTCTTAATCTTCTTCTCTTATCAATATAATTTCTACAATCTTTTTCCAAAGAGAAGACATTATCATGACCCCAGCTTCCACTACAAATGATTGATAATTCTTTACCACACCAATTCAAGCTTGATCATTCAATTTAAGTTTTCTTTGAGCACCAATACTAATTTTCCTATTGCATGAGTAAAATCTTTATTTTTGTGGACTCAAACCATGATTGTGCTCAAGTATAATAGAATTAATCTTGCACTTTCCATCACTAAATACGGAAGTATTGATTTTAGCTTTGCATCCGCTCTTTGTCAATGGATTAGGATTGAGGCAATTTTGTTTTTGAAATCTCAAATTTCCTGCTCGAGAACACGAGATGAAAACAAATTTTAAATTCCCTTGTGATCGTAATGATTGTCTTATAATTCCAGATACTTGTTTTCCATATTCTTTATAGCACTAAAAAAGGTTGTCCAATGAATCAAAATACATTCCAACTTCAGGAGCATGCACAATCTCTTTAAAAATCAACTTCTTGTTTACCTCTCATTCATCCACATATTCTTCATCACTCATATCCAATCGATTTTATTTCTCAATAAGCATCTTGATCAGTTTTAAATCTATAAAAATACAATAATGAGAAAAAAAAAACATTTTAAAATTATATATAACTTCAAACTACTGCAATTTACATTTACACGCATAAATTTGGAGCAATGTGGAATGGACATGATACTTAATCTTCACTTTTGATGCAATAATAAGAAGGCTCATTAAGAATTTGATTACAATGATTAAATGCATTTTTCGGACATGTGATCAAAATTTCCACAATTAATAAAGATCACTCAACTCCGGGACTCAAGAAGGCAAGTTTGAGAAAAAAAAAATAGTGACAGTCAATCTTTAGTTTGCATCTATGAGTACGGTTTTTTTGCTCATTACAATAAATAAATTTTTTTAACAGCTTTTTTCATGGTAAATAACTTCACAAACTAAAGAACCACACTTATAATTTTACCTTGATACAACAATAGATATCTGACACCAATTTCTTGTTGGTTACAACACCGGCGATCAACTATCAAGATACCCTGACGACCAATATTCTGTGGATGGCAGATGCGGTGATTGATCTTTGGCCGTTTGGAGAGAGTCCATCGATTTGGGAGAGCGATTTGAAAAGACATGGGTTCAGGTTTTTGGGAAGATGAAAGAAATGCGTGAATAGAGAATGAAAAGTGAGCTGACAGATTCATTTTTTTAATTCGTGTAATTAAAGAGTAATGCCACGTAGATGTCGTCAATAGTGTTACTCTTTATGCTTAGCTCTTTGTTGAGTTGACTGTGTTAATTAGTGTAGTAATACTATTTGTTAGAGGAAACGAAATGAAATTTTTTATCATCTCTGAAATGAACTTTACAGTGGAATATAAATACAAATTTATCTAACAAACTGTTTACAAGGACTAATACAAAAATAACATGTGGACTAACTACCATAACTACCTAGGTAGGTACCTAACTAACTAACTATCAGTTTCAGTTTCAGTTTCAGCTTCCAACTGCTTCAGCTCCTTGCTGTTTTCCGGCTATTTCCTTGTATCCAGCTCAGAGTTCCAATACGCCTCCTCAAGATGGACTGTGAGGATTGAGAACAGCCATCTTGGCCATTAAGTGAACAAGTAGATTAGTAGGTAATGCCTTAGTAAACATATCAGCTAGTTAATGTTGAGTGCGGATAGGAAGAAATTTGATAGAGCCATCAGTAATCTTGTCTCGGATGAAGTGACAATCGATCTCAATATTTTGGTTCTCTCATGAAAGATAGGATTGGTAGAAATGTGAATAGTAGCCTGGTTGTGACCTAATATCAAAGCGTGATTAGGAGATGGCACATGAAGATCAAAAAGCAATTGTTTGATCCACACGATTTCACTGGTAGTTGAAGCTAATGATCTATATTCAGCTTCAGCTGAGAATCGAGATAAGGTATTTTGTTTCTTAGCTTTCCCAGATACCAAAGAGTCACCAAGAAAGACACAAAAATCAGTAATTGATTTCATGGTATCAATACAAGATCCCCAATCTGCATCAGTAAAGGCACGAAGCTGGAAAGAAGATTGGGCTGAAAACAGAAGGCCTTGTGGGTGTTGCCTTAAGATATTGCAGTAGATGGTGAACAACATTCAGATGTGGTTGTCTGGGCTGACAAACAAATTGACTCAATTTGTGAACAACGAAAGTAATATCAAACCTAGAAATGGTTAGATATAATAACCGGCCTATTAATCTCTTGTACATAGACGCATCATCAAGAAGATCACCTTCAAAGGAGAATAAATGAACCTTTGGGTCCATAGGTAAAATGCAGCGTTTGCAGGCCATGAATCCAATATCTTCCAAAATTTGAAGTGTTTACGTTGAGAAAGGAAAATCCCTATATGAGATCGAGCAATTTCCAATCCAAGGAAATACTTCAGCTTGCCAAGGTCCTTAAGTTTAAACTGGCTATGAAGAAAGGATTTTAGGGAATCAATGGCATTGCAATCAGAACCCGTGATGACAATATCATCAATGTATACCAGTAAGGCTACAAATGAATTCCCAGACCCTTTTATGATAAAGAGTAGTCTGATTTCGATTATGATAACCATGTGAGACAAGAGCATTGGAGAACTTTGAGAACTGTTGTCTTGAGGCATGTTTAAGCCCTTAAATGGACTTATATAATCTGCAAACCAACTTATTTGAATTTCGAGTATTACGAGTGGATTGTTTAATGTAACCCAACGGTAGATCCATAAAAATCTCCTCAAATAAGTCACCATTTAAAAATGTGTTGTTCACATCAAGTTGAGTGATGTGCCAGTGATTCGTAGCAGCAATGGCCAAAAGAATTTTAACTGTAACAAGTTTTGCTACTAGAGAAAAGGTCTCAATGAAATCCAACCCTTCTTGTTGAGTGTACCCCTTTGCTACTAAACGGGCCTTGTATCTGTCAATGCCACCATCAAACCTATATTTGATTTTATACACCCATTTGCATCATATAGAATGTTTCCCTTCGAGCAAGTTAATTACTGACCAAGTGTTATTATCCTCTATAGCTTTTAATTCTGCGGCCATAGCTTCTCTCCAATGGCTATACTTGACTGCCTCATGATAGAATTGAGGCTTGAAATTCGAAGATACGAATAAAAGATAACTGCAATGTCCAGGAGAAAAGGCTTCATATGAGAGGTGTTTGTGCAATGGATAAAGGATGTTATTTTCAGGTAATGGTGGTTTACTGGTTCTACTTGTTTTTCTAAGTTGTAATGATGAGGTAGAATCTGATTGTAATGAAGAATCAAAAGGCTTATCATCAGCACTATTATTCTGATTATCAACATCATGGATATGAGTGTGATGTACCTATGTGATGCTTTAGGAATATGTTCAATATTTTGGACTGGTGTGGGTAGAACAACATCAGGAAATGGATCAATTGATGAATCATTGGAGTGAGAATAGAATGAAATGGAAAAATTTTTTCGTGAAAAATGACATCTTTGGGAATGAAGAAAGTTTTTGATTGAATGTCATATAGTTTATAACGTTTTACTCCAGGCGGATATCCAATGAACACACAATGTTTGGCTCTTAGATGGAATTTTGAACGATGAGAGACTAAAGTAGAAGCAAAACATAAACATCCAAAGACTCTTAAGAGATTTGTGATCAACAACTAAATTATGAAGAAGTGAGTAAGGAGTGTTGTTGTGAAGGATATGTGAAGGTGTTCTATAATCTATTGATCAGAAATGTGGCTATAAGTACAAATCTCCCCAGAATTTAATAGGTACATGGGATTGGAAAAATAGTGCTCTGATACCATATTAGAGGAAACGAAAGGAGATTTTATTTCATCTCTGAAATGAACTTTACAGTGGAATATAAATACAAATTTATCTAACAATCTGATTACAAGGACTAATACAAAAATGACATGTGGACTAACTACCATAACTATCGAACTAACTAACTAATTATCAGTTTCAGTTTCAACTCCCAATAGCTTCAGCTCCTTGCCGTTTTCCAGTTGCGTCCCTATATCCAGCTCAGAGTTCCAATACTATTTATCATCGGAATAATAGAAAACCGATGATATGAGAGACAACGTCTCCTCCTATGTTCTCTCGTTAAAATTAAATTGTCAAATTCATTATTTCATTTAAATTGTTGCATTTAATCATCGTAATAATAAATAGTATTAGCATTATTCTAATTAGGGTCACGAAGGTCACTCAATGCCAATAGAGGAAATACGTGGAAAGAGCCTATTGACTACCCCATATTTCCACTTTGGCATTTGACCAATAAATAGAATTAAAAAACGAAAAAGTTAAACTATAACTTTACACAACAAAAAGGCAAAAATACCCCCACTTGGAGAAAAGCAAAACTCTCACAGCCGGAAATCGTCCTAAACCGACCACCAAAATCGTCGACCGTCCCAAAGCAATCGACGAAATAGACAATCAAGTCACCGGCGCCGAGAACCACAAAGACGACATCCTCATCGGCGAAAGAGAAGATTAGATTTTGTGATTAAAATCGAGTTTTTCATATAAAGAATTCGAATGATTTTTACATTTTTTTAGATTATTTGTTCATATATAGGTAGATTAGCTTGAGTATTAGTGATTGTAGAGAAATTTTGGTGTCTTTCGATGTTACTAGCACATTATTGAGCTCTCCATCGACGAAAATGGCGATTCCGACGATGGGAGCTGGCTGATCTGCATTAATAGCCTGTCGATTATTAAATAGTCGACCAATTGTTAACAATTAACAACCGGCATTTGGACCGACTATTACAGTGTGGACCGGCTGTTTTGGCCTAGACTAAGCCCACGTGTTTTTTTTATTTTATTAATAATTTAATATTTCGAATATTAAAAAATATTTTTATTCTGTATTTAATTTTTAACTATCGTTTTCTGTGATTTATTTTTTGTTTTTATAAATATTTCTTTAATTAAATAAAATTTGTATTTATTTTAATATATCCTTTTGTTTTAATTTTTAATTTATATTTCCTTTTGTTTTAATTTTTAAAATTAAAATGAAATAAATAATGTTAAATTGATAATTGCGAAAGTGAAATATTATTTTTTAACAAATTAGCAAATTCTTATTTTTTTTCCTTTTAATAGTTTAATT
>CAIGRR010187701.1:0-11759 GCA_903798365.1 Fraxinus sp. 1973-6204 | reverse complement strand
CATAACAATATCAGCCCTAAATCCTATTCATCATACTTAACCTCCATCGTTTCCAATCCAACGACGATTTCCTTGAACACCAATAGATAACCTTCCAAAGATCCACATTTCGTCAAACGATGAGAATAGAAGCGCTGCTTTAAGTGTAACTTACTCGTCAAGCTATTTGTCATACAAAGCTGCTTCAGCTTCAACCACAATGCAGTGACACTTTTCTCCTTTACCACATCCTGAAAAATTTCATTAGAAAGATGAAGATGTATCTGAGGTAGGGCTTTCTGATCCCTCCGTTGTTTCTCCTACATGGTCATTGTTGCAGGCATTTTATCAATCCCCANGCTTCAGCTTCAACCACAATGCAGTGACACTTTTCTCCTTTACCACATCCTGAAAAATTTCATTAGAAAGATGAAGATGTATCTGAGGTAGGGCTTTCTGATCCCTCCGTTGTTTCTCCTACATGGTCATTGTTGCAGGCATTTTATCAATCCCCAACAAAGCATCATCAAGATCCAATTGAGCAAGAACCGCTCGTATCTTGATTTGCCATAATGAAATCTATTGTTGCGTTCCAAAAGCGGAATTTCAAATTTCAAAGTTGTTACCCCTGAACAATCGACCTTGTTCCAACCTCGCTTTCATAATTAATTTGGACCTCCTAATAAACCACCAAAAAATTATTGGCTATGATACCACTTGTTATGAACCAACCCAATATCAAGAACATTTTGATATCACTTGTTGACAAACCGGCCAAATAATTAAAGACTAAAAATATGGACGATATGAAACTTAATAGATCACACAACAATCAAGAAAATTGTGGAAAAAGAGAATTTATTATAACAAGAAACAAACAATTGTATTACAAGATTTTCATGATCTCAATCTAAACAATTCTCTCTTATTTCTAATGTATACAGCAATGATCTAATTGTTATATTCTTTCTAGAGTCTTGCCTTTTCACCATTTTTAAATGTCCATATCTTGGGAAGTATTTATAGAAGTCAAATCTCGAATTTGTGGAGTCCAAAATGGAGAAGTCCCAAAATTTGGATAAAACGAGAAAACTGAGGAAAAACACGCTACTAGGCGTCGGCGCCGTAGTGCCAGAACCCGACGCTGCCTGCTCCGTCCAGGGGTGTCGACGCTTGCAGTGCCAGGCTTGCTGATAATTTTTTTTCTTCTTCTTCTCTTTTCTGTTCTAAAGCGTTTTACTTCATCTCCAAGTCATTTTCCAAGCCAAACTTCCAAAACACCGTGACATTTAGTTCTTAATCAAATCAAACTTCTAAACCAAGATTAAGTAAGCTTCCTTCATGCAACAAACTTCTAAATCACATAGAATTTTTATCACAAAACTTAACAATAAGATTATTCATATTAAATTTATTACAGGGAGTGGAAAATATTGGAATAGGCAGAAACCAAATGGCAACTAGAATTTTTTTCCCCCATTGATAGTCACTTTTATTTTGAATTTGTATCCATACAGTTATATGACGTTGGTTGATATAATTTGTCTGCATATGTGTTTTATTCTTCTTTGAAAAGTTGGGTTCTTGGTTTATTAACATTTGTGATACCATTGCACTTAAGTGTACATGTGAACTTTTCTCTATTTTTTTTTTCATTTTCATATTTATTTGAGAAAATGATAAAGGAAGGGTAGATTAAGCCAGCTTCATGTGTAAAATTATGTATCTGGTTTTATTGGAGAGAACATGTGTATGTCATTCATAAGAAAGAATTTCAAGTTTAGTTAATTGTAAAATAACTTTCAGTGGCATAATAACCAAGAATTCATTCATTTGCATATTGTTGAACTCAATATTCGATTTCCACATTACTGTGGTTGAATGTTAAAAAATGGTGGCTGATGGGAAGGGGTAATATACAAACTTTTTCCCACCAAATGCCATTTACAATGCACAGAAAATTAGGAAACTAATTTGTTGATTCTGGTAGTGTATAGAAAAGAAAATTGATTTTTTTAATGTTTATCGCTGATCTTTGCAACAACCTTTAGAGTGGAGATGAAAACTCATAACCCAGATTTCTTTAATGCATAAATTGTAGCTACTTTATCACATGATGGGTTTTAGACGGTGGAAACCCCTTTCTGCATGAGTTGCCAACCATTGATATATTGATGTGAATATTTCTTCACGGATGAATGTTTTGGAAGTTGAAGTTAGAGACCTTTCACAAGAAACTGATTTTCTTCTCACCGATGGTATGATACCCTTGTGTCAATCCTCCTAGAAGTTAAATCAAGACCTATGATCCTATCATGGTTGAGTGTGGATGAGGTGAAATTTGTCGAGGAACCATTGTAAGACTGTACATGACACCCCTCTCAGTAGGAACGAGGCGGTAAGCCTGTCGAGCACTGGAATGGTGATGTTTTCTATTTGGTCGATGTATTTGATACCTCCATTTATAAGTTCCCCGACATGCCTAATGGTAAGGACGCTGTCAAGGGCTTCAATAACTGGGTTTCTCCATCTTGGTGAGATCGTAGATCTCTATATCCACGATGATGATATGGGTGTTGTTAGTGAAATGATGTATGTGCTGATGCACGGTTTGAGGGAAATATATTCATCTCCAATACGAAATGAATGCTTAATGTTCAAGGATGAAGGTATGCGAACAGTACAGTTTTGTCCATTCAATTTTATTTGAAATGACATGACTTTTCATGGTTTAGTTAATTGACCATACTACATGTACATAAAGAATGACACATTGATTTACACCCATGTAAGCGACATACTTTGATACATTGATTTTGGCAACACTTTTTCTAATTAATAGTCAGACTTTAGACACATTGGGGGTGTCAATCAATGTGTATACTTTGTATACACAAGTAGTTTAATCCACAAATATTTGGTTGAGAATTTGAATATGGAAAGTGAATGTCATTTATTTGTGTCTATTACGTGCATATTTTGACAATGGTACAAAGCAATATTTGTGCAAGTTGAAAATTAGGATCTGGGTCTATGTGTGGACAGTGCTTTCAATAACTTTAAATGTGGAAGTACATAGACAAGACATTAACAATCCTAATTATTTTACATGGTTTGAGGTGGAATATATGAAATGGATATTGTCTATCTGATAGATGAATCGAACTTCTGAAAGAGTTGACGAACTTTAAGTTCGAACTTAACCTAAGATTTGTGGGGGTTGCAACACAACTCATAGAATACATTTATATCTAAGGAATTGTGGGTAACTTATTTTACAAGTTACATTTTGTATACTTTATAAGTATAGATTTTTAATTTTTTTATATTAAGTGAGAACGTAGAAAGCATTTTTACTAATTTTAGAAGTATGAGAATGGTTTATAAATGCGATGCACTCTAAATCAAAAGTGGATATAATTGGATGGAAAAATGATTATTGCATTAGTATTGTATATGCAATAATAATTAATTATTGAATTTATAAGTTGAACTATATTGTAGTTGACACTAGTTCAATTGTAAATTGAGTACCTATTATCAATTATTCAAAATCCACTAGTAAAATTGTCTAACTATGGCCAGTGCAGTGATGTGTTACAAATCCTCCAACCATTTTGTAATTTGGAAGATGATATAGAAGCATGTGACTTCGTATATTTATGAGAAAATTCCTTATAAGTTGATGACTATTTGTATCTATTAAACGAATTAATTGTGATAGCTAGCTATATTTAATAAAATACAGAGTCTGACAATAGTAAGTCTAGACATATATCATTGACATAATACCATAAAGCAATTGATCTCAAATAGTGTAAACTTGTGGATTCACTTAGAAAAGTTTTACCAAGAAATTAAGTATACTGCCTACGAGGGGAATACACTGAAAGCTTACTAAGTAAGGTTCTTTGTAATGGTGACCCAATCTTTTTGACTAGAGATCCCAATATTTTGGTTCAATAGGATAACTAAGTTACAAAGATTCAATGAGCATTTAGGAGTTAATTTCTGCACACTTCTACGATAAGAAAAATGCTATGTGCAAAAATGTTTTAGGTTAAGTTGGACTTAAGTTGGACTTTTAATAATCCCTATAGCTTGGACAAACGTAGTGGAGTACAATGGGTATTCTTAATGGGAGACCACCTATGTAAGTAAGAAGTGGGGCCACTTCTATGAGAATTCTCAAGTCTTGAATTCTTTAAAATACTTGTGAAAATCAAGAGTTGTTTAGGATCAAAATGAATACAACCATGAAAATCAAAAATGTCGGGAAAAATATTGTGTGAGTATTATTATCTTGATTTACAACAATGGATGAACAGTTCAAGATATCATGTTTACTGATTAAATAGGTTTTTCGATAGTAATTTACTAAGGCAACTTCAAAGCCAAAGATGTCGAGATGAAAAAGTTCATTGTCAATAAGTTCATTCAGTATAATATGACAAATTCCAAAACCATCATCAACCAATTGCAAAAATTGCAAGTTCTTCTCCATGATATTCTTGTGGAGAAGATGACATGAGTGAGTCACTCCAAGTTGCTACAATCATGAGAACTGATTTGATTTTAAGGGAGACATGGTGTGAGTGTCGTTGTCTTGGTTTACATCAACGACTGAATGATTCAAGGCATTACGTTCACCAATTAGCTAAATAAATTCGATAGTATTTTATTAAGACAAGTTCAAAGCCAAAAGCTACATCTCTTGATTTAATGTTTTTTCTCTTGTCTCTCTACTAGTGCCTGAATTATCATTTGCATATTTAATAATTTCCATTCATGTGAAGGATTGTTAGAATCTGGTTAAAATAAATTGGTCAAGTAAAAACCATGAAAGATTGATTTTATATCAATTTCGGCCAAGTATTCAGACACTAATTTCTCAAGATTAACCATGTTTGAAATGTTTGAAGGATAATTCTTTGGAGTTCATCATACTTACTTCAGTTTAACTTACAAATTATATTGTTAAAGTTAATGCACCTTATAAAGGTCCCAACACTTGCATGTTATATTGTTTAAGTTGAATTGTGTTTGTTATGCACATTATTGAAGTCCCAATTCAATTATCGAAAATAGGAGAATAGAGAAATATGTACTTCATTGATAAAGAATTTGTACAAAGAGGGACCTAAGCCATTACACAGAAAATAAAATGAAAATCTTAAACTATGCCGATGGTGGCAATGAGTCAGACGCCTCAGTAGAAGGTGCTTCAACAGCTGAAGCTTCGTCCTCAAGAACACCCTCTTGGTCAGCTTATGTACCTTTAGTTTCGACTACACAACATCAAGGGTCTGAGACACCCCCTCTAAGAACTCTACCTTCAGTTAAGAAGCATCGAGTTTTGGGTAAAACTATCTTACCCTATCTACTACCTCAACGTAAGCAAACTTTCTCCAATAGGCACCGAAGTGTTGATACTCTTCCGTCAAATAGAAGTTGGCAATGCAATCCTTCTCCGCCTCCTCACCTGCTTTCTAAGCACTAGCCTTGGCTTGTTCAGCTTCCTAAACATAGAGCTTTATTTCGGTCCCAGAAATCCATTCGCGTCCTTGATCCCATCATTCTCTGAGTTGGCCTTCTCCAGAGCTTCAATAGTTAGCTTCTGGTGATTGTTTGAAATTTCAACCTTCTTTGTCAAGGAAGCCACTTCGTGTTGGGATTCATGGACTTTCCTCTTAAGAGCTTCGATCTCTGCTAAGGAAAAATACAACTTAGCTGCCTCTTCAGTTTGCTGCTGGGCTTTCAACTCTTCAACCTCAGTTTTTTTATTATTTTCATCTCTTCCTCTAGTGAGGCCAACTTTTCAACCTACCCCCAATTGTGCGTTTGAAAATCCTTCAGCACTTCTTGGCATTCCAGGGCGACCCCAAAAGCCCTAGCACTTTAGCTCACCGATGTTGTCGTCAGATCCATTTCTCTACAAGTGGAGACATAGTTTTGCCACCTATCAGTCCAAAATTTGTAAAAATTTGAAATGGCACCCTGAACTTCAGGTGGCAACAAGTCTATCACCGTCGGGACAATTTAATCATCCTGCTGCTGGGACAATTTACTCATCCTGCCCAGCCAAAAATCTTCCTGATTTTCTAGGGGCCCTCGCCAATGGAGCCTTCTTCACAACCTCGTAGGTCTCCTCTACCTTCGTTGTAGCCTCTTCACTGGCCTTCCTTGCCTTTTAAGCCTTTGCTGCGAAGCAAGCTTGCACCAGCTTCAGAGGAGATGAAGGTGGGGTCTACTTAGCTGATGGAGCACTTGTTTTACTGCACTTCCCAAATGCAGGGCTAGTGCCATGGGATGTTTTTATTTTCTTTTGGGTCTCTTCCACCTTCCTCTTGCCCTTGTCAACCTTCTAGGCCCTTTCATCCTCACTCATCTCAACATGTTCTTTCTAAGGTGTTCCAGTTTCTACCCGACATGATTGGCACCTCCGAAGGACGGCTTCAAGAATCGAGAGCTCACTGTGGAAGTGTCCCCTCAATATATAAGCTATGTCAGGGTGTGGTACTTCTTCTTCCCAAAGTCTTCTACAAGCAGCAACGACTGTTAAAATCAATCCAAGCAATCAATGAGCATCTACATAGAGACTTGATATGTGCCTTTTGAAGCGATTAATCCAAAGTCAAGGAAGAACTTGCTACAGCCAATTAGGCGATCAATGTGGTGTGACTTCTAAGGATGTCTATACATGTCTTCGATGACGTCCCACTTAGCATGGAAGATTTTGAAACGGGTCCCTGAAACGGCGAACCAAGGAGCGTCAATGAATTTATAAACAAATGACAAATTTCAAAATGATAAACTCACAAGTTTCAGAAACTGGGTCGCCACTGTACAAGTTGGGACCTTATCTCCATCAACCATCTACCTTTTACCCCTAACCCAGAACCATAAATTTTTCCACCATTTTATGGAAGATGTCAGACCTATTACAAAAGGGGCATTGGACCCCCAAGGAGTCTTGAAATAACACCCATTAGACTCCCATTTCCCAAGTACTTGGGATTGGAAAAGAATCTAGAAGGCATGAATGGGCATATCCTCGCCAAACGAGGTTCTCCTTCTAGAGGAAGTATCCCCAAATCAATCGGCTCTACCCATTTGGCAATAATTGGGTGGGAGCCAACATATAGAACCTCAACACCATCCTAAAAATAAGTTCAGAGGTAGACGCATACCAGCCCTAAACAAAAATCCGCTAACTACCACACAACCCGACCTCGAATAACAAGCATGTTCGTAGGTCTCAGGTTTTAAAAGTTCTATAGAGTCTAGGATTCTATACTTTTTCCTAAGTTCAACTAATTTGGTAGAGGTCATAATAGAAGCTATTCCAGCTCACCACCCTGCCTCATAATCGATGGAATCTCCACTCATAGCCCAAAAACCTCCATTCGACCCCTTAAACATGGCCTGCTCCCCAACCCTGGCAATTGTTACCCTTCCACTGCTAACACGAGACCTAAAAGCCATTGAAATTGAAAAAAGATAGAATGAAGGATGGGAAGACAAATAAATTATTGAGAAATTATCTAAACAATAAGAAGCTCTAAGAACGTGAAGTCATCGGAGAACAGAAATGGCCCGAAATTTTTTTTATTGCTGGAGAGATTTGAAATTTTTTGCAAATGTAAGAAACTATTACAATGGCATGCGTTTGGCTTTTATAGGAAGAGAGGACTAAGATCGGCCATTGGATCTACATTTACTTCATCTGAAACGTCCATTTTTAACCGCATCTGAGGCGTTGAATTCAAATAGTTTCCTTATTAATGCCTCATATTAGTGTGTGTATCTCACGCACGACCCTCGTCGTGTCAGTCTCCAAATGCAGCAACATGGCCATCATTACAATTCAATATGTAATGGATGAACGTATATTGGAAGTCAAAACACTTCTGTTGTCTTTTCTTTGTAACATGCAAAAAATTAAATCAATGGCACTATATTCAAAAGCATGCTTTATTTCAATTAAAATGACGAGTTTCAGCAGTTTAGCACTTCTGTGCTTCGGCTTACCAAACAAATGTCAGCTATTTCAATTAAAACAAGAAACTTCGGCAGTTTAGCACTTCCCTACTTCGACACGCCAAACAAATTTCATCTATTTAAAACAATAAGCTTCAACAGTTCAACACTTCCTCGATTAGACTGGCCAAACAAATTTCATCCATTTAAAACAAGGAGCTTAGCAGTTCAGTACTTCCCTACTTCAGTTCGCCAAATAAATTTCATCTATTTAAGATATGAGCCTCAATAGTTTAGTACTTCTTGCTTCGGTTCGCCAAAACAAATTTCATCTATTTAAAATAAGAGGCTCAACAGTTCAACACTACATAAGGATATGACGACATGCGAGAATCAGGTTCAACTTCGAACTCCAACTATGATATCAATATCTATACTTGGACTTGGGGATATGTTGTGTTGGTCAAAAACCTAACCATGACAGGTAAACCTGCACTTCAAGTAAATTTTACTCAAGACAGAAGTCTACGCATAATATGAATAATCGTACATGGACTTGGGGGACTTTTGTTATGCTTCACTACCTGGCATCCCCCGTGGTCGATCCACTAAAACCCTTTTGCAGAGGCCACGTGGCATCCCACGAGGAGTGCATGGGACCTACCAAATTCCCTTAAATCTAAAGCATCAAAACCCACTTTTAATGAAGCGGTCTCTCATGAGAATGGCTCTGTTAAAGCCCCTTTGTTGAAGTTAAATCTGAGGCTTTGTTGAAGCCTTTCTACAGAAGTAGTGAGGCTCAACGAAGTTAAATCCAAAGCTCAACCATGATGAGTGACGATCCACATTTGAAGATCCTGAATTTACGATATACTATTAGAATGATTGATTGGACTCTTGTAATGATTAAAGGTCAAAGTCTTATCAGTATAGGTTATAGGGTGGCTGTCCCCTTTTGGGAACATTTGATGCGCCACAGGCTAGTAGAGTCAATTGATACCTAAGATAAGATGATTCGGTTAAGTAGATGAGGTCACATGTCCCCTCATCGAATCGTCACCATTTCACACGCAACACTATAAATATCCCTCCATTTGTGTCAATTGGGGGGTAATGCTAATATACCAATTACAAACTATATATTCTCTCCTTTTTAGTTTGATCTTTTGTTGCCAAAGTTAAATGTTTGATCTGATCTTTAGTTTGGCTTTTGTTGATTGTTCCTTATCGCACAACTTAGCTCATATATCTTGCCGGCTCCGAACATATTTGTCTTGTGTTATCAAGCTTCTCCCATGTTCAAATTCGAAATAATGCTCTTCAAGAGCATGAATACAATATTTTCCAATATATTATATTATCATAATTTATGTTTTTTTACGAATAAAAAAAATTCCTTCTAAATTAATGGGAGAATAATCTAATATTCTTCTAAAATATTGATTCTAATTTTATACTCTCAAGAGTAGTAATACAATATTTATATCAAAGTCTTTAATTTTTTTATTTTTCAACAATAACCACATAATATTCTTCAAGAATATTAATAAATATAGAATTATGAACCTTCCAAATCAATATAATATTATTTTAAAATACTGATTTATATAAATTGATTCAAACGATTCACCAATACTATTTTGAAATATTTAAATATTATAATCATGTTTCGTTCCAGAATAACAATTGACTATCTTTCTATTATTTTAATTTAATATAAAAACATGCTTCTTCTATAGCAATATGTCAATATTTTTTTGAAATATTGAAATTATAATGTCATGCTCTTCTATAGCATGTAATATTCTTTGAGACATGGAGTCAAATCAAAAAGAGGATTCAACGCTTCTTTCTCTCAGTCAAAACCGTGCATGAGACTTTCATCTCATACAAATCTAGAATCATTCTCAACGAATTAATAAGTGATCCCATTTTTTTCATTGGGCCCGTTTGTATTTTTCTATTGCTTTTTTCTGGAGCAATTTTCAATATTCTTCCGAAATATCAAAATTTTAATATCATGTTCTTCAAGAGCAATAACATATTTATTTAAAATATAAATTATGTAAATATTTACTCTTCACTTTTCTTTTCTTTTTTACAATGTTAAAGGCCTAGCTAGTGATCTTCCTATGGACGACCCACTTTCTCATCATCTAGCCGAACAAGCCCATCACCAAAAAGCATCTAGAAGAAGAATTGAGCTCGGTTTTTACAAAAAAAGAGAGAATTAATCGAAATCTATCTGATTGGATGTCGGTCTTGACTTCATGTGAAAATTGTATCATAAGTGATTTGAGAGATTGGGCTTGAGTCTGCTTTGAAAATCATATGCGGGAAAATCAGTTTTGAATAAAATCAATGATAAGAACTTTGTGCTTTCATTAAATAGAGAAAAAAAAAAGAATAATATTTTTGTTAAGTTCATGCTGATAATGTGTTATAAACTAGAAAGAATAAAAGGAAAAAGTCAATAAATTTATGTGTAATATTAAGAACACAAATTTCATATTTATATGGAAGAATTAGGACTACAAGAGATAAAACAGTCATATTGACTAGGACGGCAAGGGTATAAAGTCATTCATAAATACTAATATATATACAACATTAATTAAATATACAATGACTTAAAAATTGTTTAAAAATCTATAAAAGTCTCTATTGAATACACTGATATTTTAGAATTTTGCTTTTGATTTTATTTATGTAAATCATGCTATAGTTGATTGACTGCACTAATGAGATTTTCCTATTGGGTATTTATGTAGTCATTCCATCCAACTCTCTACTCTACATAATTAAAGGATTTAAGGATGATATTGGATGGCTTGGATGCGGTAGAATCATGGAGGAGAGAAATCAAGTCAAATAAGGATTTCAAAGTTCTAATGTAAAGTTATTATGTTAAGACATGATTTAGATTCATGAAAGAAAGCATGTCTACACTTCGATCACTACACCAAAAATGATCATTTGCAACACATAAAATGCAACATTCGATAGTTAAATGTTGCTAAAGAGGTCTATCGCAACATTTTAATGCGTGAATGTTGCAATTGCTTAAGAAAATTGAGTTTTAGCAACATTTTTTAAGTGAATGTTGCTAATTTTCTCTTTTTGCAACGTTTTTTGAATGTTGCGAAATTTTTTATTTTGCGAAACGTTTTTTAAACGTTGCGGATGACACAGCTTTTCGCAACGTTTAAAAAACGTTGCGAAAGACACCTTTCGTAACGTTTTAAAAAAGTTGCGAAAAGCGTATTTCACAACGTTTTTTAAACGTTGCAAAAAGTCCCACCAACCCTCTAAATCAAATCAATTTAAGACCAGCCCTAAATTTTCCTCCTCTCGTCTCCTCGTCTCTTCTTCCCCTTGCTCTCTATCATCTCCAACTCCAAGTGGGTGGTTTTTTGTAAACTAATTGAGGTTCAAAACTGAGGTTAAATTGAAACCGGATGCAGCTTCAAGGCTGAAGCTATTGAGGACAAGAAGGAAGTGCAAGTGAAATAGATGAAAAGTGAATTGGCGCTGTTGTTTGAGTCTGGTAACATCCAGAATGCTCGAATTCGGAAGAAGCTACAACCTTCTGTTATAAGACATTTCATCTTCCCCCTCCGGCTACTCTCCACTGGATCTGGTGGGCCCATCGCCATTTCCAGGTCTAACACGTTGGCCTTCTCCGATGTTGTATTGATCTTCAACTGATTCTGCCGATCCTCAGTCCAGTTTTCCTTCCGTCACTGCCCATCGGGCTGTCCTGGTATGGTACCCATTTCGTCTTTTGGGTGGGTTTTTTT
>CAIGRR010187696.1:0-14558 GCA_903798365.1 Fraxinus sp. 1973-6204 | reverse complement strand
GTATTTCTGTAATTGCCCCATAAAAGTTTCCCTTTATATTTCTTTGAGTTTGACCATTTAGTCCTTTAAAAAGTAACAACAAAGCAATAAAATGAGACTTAAATAAGAGGCTCAAAGTATTTTGACACTTAACTTACATTCTTTATTTAAGGAATAAAATAGACATACAATCAAACTATTACCTAGTACTATATCTTTTTTTTTTTTTTTCCTATCTACCAAAAACTAGAAAAAAGTCAATGCAATATATATATATTCCCTATAATTTTATTTTTTTTGCCAAGCTTATAAAGTTTCTTTAAAATTTATATATTAATTTTTATGAAAGTTAAAAATAAGTTCTTTATTTTAAAAGTGTTCCTTTCATTTATACTTAACAATAGCGTAACAATTTATCGTCTAGGACCTCATAATTCTAAGGACCAGCCCTCACAATTTGCTTAATGCAAGTAATGTTGGAGTTAATAGTTAATTTTTATAGTTGTGAATTGGAAATGTTTTCAATTGGGGCGATAATTTGTCACAACTTTTCAAATGCACAGGGTGCATGTATAAAAGTTATGATGTTTCGAATTGGGTATTATTATTCAAAAAGATACAAAATGAAAAGTTGAGACTTTTTGATGAGATGCAACAATTTCGAAATAATTTTCAAATTATTTTCGAGTTTCATGTTTGATATTTTGTATTCAATATCATCTGATAAAAAAGAGTAGACTCAAGTTTTGTTTCGTGTGACAAAATTAACATTGTTGTTATATTAATTTTGGAAGAAGCGTTGTATCTTGAAAGACGGTCATCCATTTGATCCTGGCGTGCACGGATTAAACGATCTCAAGGAAAATTGCATTGGTATACTTCGTTTCATTTCATCTCCTTCTAATTTCTACATTTCAATAAGTAGCAATTTATGCGTCTGTTGATGCGGAATTTCAATAAGTCAAAACCCTATCTAATATTTTGCTCAAGTAGGTAACGATTTTATAATATTTGGATGCACATGCTTTTGTTGGAAGGAACATAATTATGTGCCATTTCTTTAACAAATCCAAGTTTAATTGAGGTAAATGTTGCAATTTTCAGTATTAGTCCAGACAGCACAGATAGCTCACTTGCCTTTTTCGAGTTTTGTTGGACTATTTTATGCCAAGATTTATTTGAGGCACTCACCGCAACCACAATAATTTTGCTTCCTAAAAGTCGGGTGCACAATAGTGGAAAGACTATCAGCCTATAATTACAGTGGTGAACAAAGTGATATCGACTATATTGGTTTCAATGCTCGGAAATGTCTCGCACAATTTTTTTTTCTCCAAATCAAAGTTGTACAAAACGTCCCTTTCATTTTTTTGACATTTTCGCCATTATTTCCACATTTCTTTGTCAAAAATGTTATTTCATCCACTTACCGTCAGTTGCTCCATTAATTCAATATAAAAAGTCAATTTTCTTTTTAAACACCGGGATAAAATACTGTAAATCTTTATAAGGGCCATGAGGAGTAGCCCACAAGAATTGAGAAACAGTCCATCACTCCCATCATCAAATCTAATGCACAAGATCTGCTCATGGAAAGAAATCAAGACCATACAAAAATTTTAAGAAAGGAAGGATGAGGTACAGTTAATCAGAGGCAGCAAAATTTGCATGTGTTGTGCATTCAGAATGTAATTACTTGTACAAAATAGTGGGAAGAATCTATGGGATTTTTTTTTTTTGAAAATGGAAACGGATTTATTCAACATATGATGACAGTCTTGTGCAACTTTTGAGGAATATAATATAGATAAGGATTAAGGTGTAATGGGAAGATGCTTTACAGACAAAGTATATATTTATTATACAGACATATGGAGGATTGGTTTNGATGACAGTCTTGTGCAACTTTTGAGGAATATAATATAGATAAGGATTAAGGTGTAATGGGAAGATGCTTTACAGACAAAGTATATATTTATTATACAGACATATGGAGGATTGGTTTGCATGATGTGGGGGTGGGGTCTTGCTTCTCAGCTACTAGAAGTCTAGAAGCAATTTTATCTTACACTTTAAGTAATACATAATTATGGGCATCTAAAAGTTATTCTAAGTGTGAGATGGGGCATCAATTAGTGGAGGTTATGGAGGCGATAGCTAGTCGAGATGGACTTTTCTTTGCCAAGGATCATGACTTTCAATATGAAGTGAGTGTGATTCGCTTCAAGTGGTACAAAGTGAGTTAAAGAATATATGAGTAGGAAAGTGTTGGGTATTTTAACCCCAAATGATAAGTTGATGAAAGTAAAATAAACAAGACGATGCAGAAAAAGTAAAGAACACAGCGAAATTGTTCACCCAGATCAGCTTAAAGCCTAATCTGGGGGGCTCAGGATTAGCCCAAACACTAAGCACGCAAAAACCTTCCACGAGAGAGTACAGATAATGGGAGACTCAATCAGACCCAGATTTAATCATCGATCTACAAAGATCTCCTAAATCAGAAAACCTAACCAACGAAATCACAAACCTCATGAACAACTACAGACTCCAAATCAGCATCTATTTCAGGCCTAATCTACTATAGCAACATGAATCGTACAGGATTCCACAACTAATATTGGTTAAAACCTCTAAGTATTATAGATCAAAACCAAAAAGAAAACTGAAGAATTTAGAGAGAGAAAGAGTCTTTCAAGAGAAAAGCCCAAAAAGAGAATGATCAAGAAACCCTCCAACCCAAGAGTCATAATAGTAGGACTTAATCTCAGCCATTGATTAGATCCAACGGTCCATAACCCTCATGAAAAAGTACAATCCAAGTAAAAGAGTAAGAGTCAATCCGGGGTTGCCATGTGGCCATCAAACCCAATTGGTTTAAGAGAGTTGCTAACGTGGGAAACACGTTTTTCTCAACATTGTTCACCTTGTTTCTCACATACCCCATTTCCCCTAGTTACTTAAGCGTGCCTAGTTTGCTAATCATTCATCATCGCCCATGTGCCTGCAAAAATATTACCCTTTATCAATATTCAGTAAAGATAAACAAGTTTTAAACTTGCCAACTGGTACAACTTTAGTTCCCATATCTGAGGGGTTTATCTGTATGAATTTTAGTCAAGTTAACTTCACCTACAACAATTTTTTCTCTAATAAAATGATACTTCACCTCAATATGTTTGGACCTTTCATGATAAACAGGATTTTTGCTAAGTAAAAGAGCACAATGACTATCAGTAAATATTGTAGGAGTATCATACAGGAAGTTTAGTTCACTTAAAATTCATTTTAACTAGATGCACTCTTTAACAGACTCAGTTATAGCAACATATTCAGCTTCACTGCAAGACAGAGTTACTATAGGCTACAAATTTGATTTCCGAGTTATGCAATTATCATCAAGTGTAAAAAATAGGATGTAGTAGATTTTCTATGATATTTATCGCCAACAAAATCAGCATCTACATATCCTTTAAGTGTCAAGTATTTTGATCCCTTTTTATACACCAAACCCAGATTTAATGTCCCATTAATATTTCTCAACAACCACTTCAAAACTTACCAATGTGGTTTACCAGGATTAGACATAAATCTGCTAAGGAAACTAATTGCATAAGCTAAGTCTGGTCTTGTAGTAATCAAGGAAAACATAACTGATCCTATAGAATTAGCATAAGTGATGCTTTTCATTTATTTCATTTCCTCTTCATTTTTAGGTAAATGCTCAGTGGACAGATTCATATGAGTAGTAAGAGGAACATTAACATGTTTAGAATTTTTCATGCCAAATTTAGTTATTACTTTATTCAAATAGGATTCTTGAGTGAGAATCAACTTGCCCTCAGACCTATCCATCTTAATAATCATTCCTAAAATCTTTTTGGCATTTCTTAAATCCTTCATATCAAATTTTGATTTTAAAAGATTTTTCAATCTCATATTTCAGTCTTGCTAGAGCTAGCAATAAGCATATCATCAACATAAAAAAAACAAGTACACATTAAGGTGACTTTCAACTTTGTTATAATACAAGCAAGCATCATAGTCACTTCTTTTAAAACCAATTTTGAAAACATATTGAATCAAACCATTTGTACCACTGTCTAGGACTTTGTCTAAGTCCATACAATTTTGTTTGCAATTTACACACATAATCAGTTTTTCCCTTCACCTCAAATCCTTGAGGTTGAGTCATGTAAATCTCTTCTTCCAATTCACCATGTAGGAAGGCTATCTTAATGTCTAATTGTTCAAATTCCCAATCAAAGTGAGTAACAAGTGCAAGAATTAGCCTAATGCTCTTATATTTTATCACAGGAGAAAATATTTCATTGTAATCAATTCTCTTTCTTTGAGTAAACCCTTTTGCAACAAGTCTAGCCTTGTACCTTAATGGATCAATCAAGTTATTACCCTCATTTCATTTGTAAATCCATTTGCATTGGACAATTTTGTGATTCTTGGGTTTCACAACTAGTTTTCAAGTCTTATTTTCAATTAAAAATTGCATTTCTTCTTTCATTGCCCTTTCCCAGTTTCCATATTTTGGCCCCCTCACCGCTTGTTCATAAGAAGCAGGTTTAGTCTGTTCCATAGCCTCACCAGAAATCGAGACAAAATCAGTAAGGTTCTGGGATTCATATCTAGGGTGAGGCTTCAGCTCCCTTCTTTCCCTATCTCTAACTAGTTGGTATTCTTGAATTTCCAAGTGTCCAAAGTGGGTTCAACCTGATCTTGAGATTCAGGTTCAGGCTGAGGTTGTAATTCTCCAACTTCACCTTCATCAGGTTGTTGTTCATTTCATTAGGTGTAGGATTATTGATTTCATTATTTTCAAATTGAGAGATACTCAATTTTTTCAGCTTCACCTCATTATGAACCTTGTTATTTACAGATTCATTTAAAGCATCAAATTTAGGTTTTAAGCAAGGTCTCTAATTCATTGAACTTAACATTTCTGCTGTTAGTTATTTTAATGCCTTGTACTCTTAACACCCACAACCTATAACCTTTACCACCTTCAGGATATCCTAGCATGACACATTTAGTTGCCCTAGGATCTAGTTTTCCTTCGGTTTGATGTGCATAAGCTACACATCCAAGTACCCTAATGAATGACAGATCTGGAGGTTTTCCAATCCATAATTCCTGAGGAGTTTTAAAACCAACAGAACTAGAAGGGAATCTATTTATAAGATAAGCAGTTGTACTTAGAGCTTCAGTCCAAAAACATTTATCAAGCCCTGAACTGATCAGCATACATTTTACCTTATTCATTAAAGTTCTGTTCATTCTTTCAGCTACCCCATTTTGTTGGGGTGTTTGTTTAACAGTCCTATATCTCATAATTCCTTTATTTTTACAGAAATTGTCAAATTCAAAATTACAGAACTCAAGACAATTATATGTTCTCAGAGTTTTAGCCTACTGTCCAATTGATTTTCGACCATCTTTAACCATATCCTGAACTTTTGAAAAGTCTCCGATTACTTCTTCAAAGAATACACCCAGACCTTTCTAGTATAGTCATCAACAATAGATAAAAAAATATATATTACCACCGAAGGTGGGATGACTTTTAGGTCCCCATAAATCAGCATGGACATATTCTAAAGGCTTCTTGGTGTTATGTATTCGTATCTAAAAGCTCATTCTATAAGATTTTCCTAATACACAAGTTTCACAAAAGTCTAAGGTCTCAGTTAAATCTTTCCTAAGTAACTTTCGATCACTTAAAGATTTCAACCTTTTATTCCCTATATACCCTATCCTTTTATGCCACAGTTCAGTTTTATTTTCAGTAACAATGAGAAAATTAGAATCTGGACTTGTGATTGTATTACCATCAAAATAATACAATACATTCATTTTAGGTCCCTCATAACAATCAGAGAACCTTTCATAATCTTCAAAACTTTGTTGTCGGATTTTAAGGTATGTCCCTCATCTTCAAGAATACCTAAAGAAATGAGGTTTCTTTTCATATTAGGAACATATCTTACATTCAGGATTGGCCTTATAGAGCTATCATACATTTTTATGGCAATATCACCAATTCCAACAACATTTTGTGAGTTATTGTCCCCCATGTAAACCTTCCTAAGTTCTATGTCTTTAAAATTATAAAACCAAGATTTAATAGGACACATATGAAATGTACATCCTGAGTCTAAAATCCAATCCCTATTAATGTCTTCATTAGTCACAGTCATGACAAGCAAGCTATCAATCTCAGATTCAATGGTGTTGTTATTTAACTCCCCATTATTTTGTTCATTTTGTTTCTTTTCAACTCAAAACAATCTCTCTTGAAGTGTCCCAATTTTCCACAATCGTAACACTTCTTACTGCTTTTGTCTCTAGATTTTGATCTCCCTTTGAATCTGCCTTTTCCTTTCTTAATGTAAAAGTTATTCTCTCTCTTTTTAGTCCTCCATCTAACAAACAAACTTTCTTTTCTATGATTAGTCTTGTTCTCCTTTCTGACTTCTAACTCTCTAGATCTTAAAGTATCAGTGACTATGTCTTGTGTCAGTTTATCTCTAGAGTACTTTATTGCATTCCTGACGTCTTTATAAAGGTCACATAAAGAATTCAATAAAATCACAGCAAGATCTTCATCAACAAACTTCTTATCATTATGTGCAATACTTTTAACTATTATACTAAAATCACTCAAATTCACCTCCAAGTCTTTCCCAGGGTCTATTCTAAAGCTAATTAATTTTTTTCCAAAAGGTAAATTCTATTTGGTAAAGTCTTAGTTAAAAACATACTATCAAGAACAGTCAATAGGTCTCTAGCAGTTTCGGCTCCCTCAACTTATCTCACAATATAATCAAACAAATGCAGGATTATAGATCTGTAAGAAATTTCATTCATATCTTTAATTTCATTTGGTTTAGCTTTAAGTTCATCAGAAAAAGTAGCAGATCATCGAGGGCCTTTGCAACCCTTTTTTGAACCAAAATGGCTCTCATTTTCTGTTTACATATAGAACAATCTCCCTTTCCATCGAATTGTGACAATTCGACCTTCAAACCCATTACAGATTCTGTAAAAGGGTGACTTCTACTCGTAGACATAGTACGATCTTGTATTCAAGATCAACTAATAAACAGAAAATGTTTATAAAAAGACTTTTGATGAATTTAAAGAAAGCATATACAATGCACCAAAATTAAGAACAAAGACAATAATAGTTAATGCAGATCAAATGAAATTTGCAGATAGATAATCAGACAAATATCAGTTAACAAATTAACTAGTACTGAATATCTCTATAACAGATTTATATGCAAATTTAATCACTGAATTCCTACAGGAATATACCACATGTATATATGATCTATCAAGAATTTTGCAAGAAATTACTATACAAAAAGTAATGAAACATTCTTACCAAATTTGTTTTAAAAAACAGTAAAAGCATAACACTTAATCACTGTCTGAAGCCAAACACGACCCTTCTTTAATCATAGGTAATGTTATCCGGTGTACTGTCATAGACCAACTCACTTTTCACAACAAAAAAAAAGTCAGAACATTGAGGAGATAAAAATAGATTTTCAAATGATTTTGACATCAAGAAAATTATACTTTTAACAGAAAACTTGTACCCTAAGAACCTGAAGGCTCTGATACCAGCCGTTGGGTATTTTAACCCTAAATGATAAGGTAATGAAAATAAAATAAACAAGACGATGCAGAAAAAGAAAAGAACGCAGCAAAATTGTTCACCCAGATCAGCTTAAAGCCTAATCTGGGGGTGCTCAAGATTAGCCCAAACACAAAGCAAGTAAAAACCTTCCACGAGAGAATAAAGATAATGGGAGACTCTATCAGACCAATATTTAGTCATCGATCTATGAAAGATCTCCTCAGTCAAAAAACCTAACCAACGAAATCAAAAACCTCACAAACAACTACAGACTCTAAATCGGCCTCTATTTTAGGCCTAATCTACTGTAGCAACAAGAATTGCACAGGATTCCACAACTAATATTGGCTAAAACCTTTAAGTATTACAGATCAAAACCAAGAAGAAAACTGAAGAACTTAGAGAGAGAAAGAGTCGCTCAACAGAAAAGTAGAAGCCCAAAAACAGAATGATCGAGAAATCCTCTAACCCAAGAGTCATAATAGTGTGACTTAATCTCAGCCATTGATTAGATCCAACGGTCCATAACCCTCATGAAGAAGCACAATCCAGGAAAAGGAGTAAGAGCCGATCCGGGGTTGCCATGTGGGTTGGACTAATGTGGGAAACACGTTTTTCTCAACAGAAAGACATAGGGAAACCCAAAATAAATAATATTAGATATTGTTCAAATTGACAATGAACGATTTTGGAAGTGATAGAAGAGATTTACCATAAGAAAAACAAGTGGAGAAAAAAATCGATGAGGGTCGAAAAATGGCTTGGGCGGCCGTTTGGCCTTGTGTTGCAATTACAATGACCATTTTATCGAACGGACGGATGCCTGACACAAAAATATGTCCATTGGAGTTTTGAATTCTGATATCGTTTTGAAGGGTTTTACATCCATTTTGCTTGATTTTTGCACTTTTTCGTGCATGGTGATTGTAATTCTCTCTATATATGTATATGAATGGTTTCATGATTGAAAATATATTACAAAAATCAAACTGATTCCATTATATCAAAAATCTAAGATCAAACCAAGTTTTTATAATTTTGTTCTTTAGTTCCTTTTTCCAAGTTTTGTTTGCTTGATTCAAACTTGGATTAAGGTTTGTTTACTCCTACAAGCTATTCACCATAAAGCCTTTGAGTACTTACCTATGTGGCGGCAATTATCATTTGAGGACATCGATTCATAATCGTATTCAAACCTTCCATTTTGGTGATTTCATGTTGTTGGTTTTATTTTTGTTCTTTATCCACTTTTCTCAATAATCTCAAGTGATATTTTCAACACGGAGAACAAGACAACCACTATGAAGATGAAGATGATGAATCAAGATCTTGTGAGACTTGAAAGATTCGATGGGTCGAACGTTACAAGATGGAAGGACAATTTGAAGTTTCTTCTTACAACCTTGAAGATCTTTTATATCTTGGATCCGGCTTGGCTCCATTGCTGGAACCAACCCTAAAAAACATCGACGAAACAAGGGCAGATAGGAAAAAAGAGAAAAGGATGAACTGATAAGTACGGGACACATTCTGAACGCTCTTTTTGATCACATCTATGATCTCTAAACAAATAGCACATCGACAAAAGAGATATGGAAATCATTGAAAACCAAATACAAGGCCAATGAGGAAGATACCAAAAAGTTTCTTATTTCTATGTATTTTGATTTCAAGTTTTTTGGATTAACTTGTCTTTATTAGGACAAGTCCATGAGTTGCAAGTTATTGGTCAATAATGTTAGGTTTTTAGTGTTGGCGATTCTGTGGACAAAATGACTGATTTGTAACATGTTGTAAAAGTTAAGGACCTAGGGTACAATTTGTATAAATTGGGTTATGAGGTCTAGGGTTCGAGCTTGAAAAGAGAAAAACGACGCTGCATTTTCGCTAGCATATTGCATGGACACTGCTCGAGCGACAAAAATAGAATCCTCGTCGCTCGCCTATCGCCCGGCTCTCGCTCAAGCGAGAGGTTGTCACTCGCCTATCGCTGAGGTTTCGCTCGAGCAACAGGTTTATACGAAAAACCCTAAGTTGCATTTTTTTAATGGATTTTCTTTTGCCTCATATCATTCTTTAGAGATCCAAGAACACATTCCTTCTTTATGATTTATTTTTTAGTCGTGAAATCTATCAAATACACTTGGGGAAAACATCATATTAAAGAATCCAAAACACCTACTTTCTAAACATCCTTAGGAAGGCACTTTCTTAGTTGGACTTTAGAAGTTTCTAGAGATTGAGAAAGGTTGGGCTACAAGCGCAGGAAGAGCACAAGACCTTAGAGTAGGTTCTTGAAAATCTACTTAGAAGAGATAATTGAAGAAGATCGGGAAGCTGGAAGGAGACAGTGGAACTTGGAAGCTACATGAGGTAGATCGGGAAGTCTTGCAAGTTGGCTAGATAGTGTCTATGGTAGCAGATCGTAAATCTGGAAGAAACATCAGATGTTGGAGATTACAAGAATTACAACAGCATGAACTAGTGGTATTTGCTAGGCTGAAAATGGACTATAATCCATATTGTCTATAGTGGAGGTAACTGGCTTGGTCCCGGAGTTTTTACCCAGTTGGTTTCTGTGCAACAATTATTTGTGTTATTTATTGCTTTCCATATTACAAACTACGGCATTAAAACTTAAGATAATTGGACGTGTATGTTTAATCATCTAGAAACAATTAAAAGTGACTTGTTGCTTTTGATTGATTAATTCCACACATATGGTCAAAAATAAAAACGGATAATTCATAACCATTTTGTAACTTAGTAGCAATTAATTTGGTAATCCGCAATTTTCAAATAAAATGAAGGCGGTAAAGATTGATCTACCTGAAACCTTTCAAGTTGGTGCAATCATTGTGAAATTGCCATCTTCATGCAAGAGTTATAGAAAAAAAAAATACTTCCACAATTCTCAAGATATTCTTCAGAAGAAATTCAAAAGCATCTTCAAATTAAGGAAGAATCAAGGGTACGAGATGGGAATGAACATTCTCATAAGGGTATTTCCAAAGCCCACCAAACAAATACAACAAGGAGTCTAAGTAGAGGAAATCCACAAATCCCAACAAAGAAATAAAAACAAGAAGAAATTCAAAATTTCTTGTTATGTGTGTGGCAAACTAGGACATGTTAGCCTTTCTACTTTAAAAAGAATAACTAAAACCGAAATAATTTCAAGTGAAAACATAAAATACAATAAATTTAAATTATGTGTTAAGTCTAAAATGATTAAGAAACTTTTTATAATGTTGAAAGGAAATCTAATTTGCTAGATTTAATTCATTTTGATATATGAATGTTAACTAGAGGAGGTGATATATATTTCGTAACATTCATAGATGATCATTTGAGGTTTTACTATATCGATGAAACATAAGGATGAGACCTTTAACATGTTTAAGATATACAAAGTCGAAGTAGAAAATCAATTAAATAAAAAACTAAAATTCTTAGAAGTGACAGGGGAGGTGAATACTTCTCTAGTAAATTTAATCTTTTTTGTGAACAATATGGCATAATGCATCAATGTAATATACCTAGAACACCCGAACGAAACTGAGAGAAAGAATAGGACATTAGTTCAAATGATAAATGCATGTTATTAAATGCTAAGTTACCATCTAACTTATGGGGTGAAATTTTATTAAGTGTGTGTGTCACACAATTAATAGAATTCCTTCTAAAAAATTTAAGATTTCTCCATATGAATTGTAGAAAGAGAGAAAACCAAACATTGGTTATTTTAAAGTGTAGGAATAATTTCTTACTAATAGTAAGAACATAGATCTTAAAAGGACTAAGTTGAGTACTAAAAGGAACAAATGCACTTTTGTATGATATGTCCAAATTAGCAATGCATATCATTTATTAAACTTGGAAATCAATGTTATTATTAAATCCCATGAAGTAGAGTTCTTTGAGCATATGTTATCTTCGGATAATAATTCTCTAAAGGAATCTAAATTGGAGATTCTTAGCTCTACAAGATTACAAGTTGAAACACATTTCGAGAATGTTGAAACAAGTGAACCTCGCAGAAGCAAAAGAGCTCGAAATGAGAAAGTGCTTGGACTGGATGAATTAGACTCTCTCTCTCAACTTATTTCTTTCTATTTAATTGAGGAAAATGAGAAGAGTGTCACAAGAACTACTCCGTATGTTTTTCAAGTGGAAACTGATCCTAAAACTTATCAAGAAGCAATGTCATCTAGAGGTAGCACATTTTGGAAGGATGATGTAAATGATGAAATTGATTCGATAATGTAAAACAGCACTTAAAAATTAGTCAATTTACCACCTGGATCAAAACCTATAAGCTGCAAATGGGTATATTTTGATTTGTATGTACTAGTTGCACGAATAACATCAATTAGGATTATATTCGTTTTAGCTTCAATCTATGATTTGCATATACATTAAATGGAAGTTAAAACGACTTTCTTAAACGGGGATCTTGATGAAGAGGATTATATGGAATGCCGGAATGATTTGTTCTACTTGAAAATGAGGATAAAGTATGCAAGCTAAAAAAATCTCTATATGGATTAAAACAAGTACCAAAGACATGACACAAAAAGTTTGATTTAGCAATAATATATTTTGGATTTAAACATAATATTGTTGATAAATGTTTATATTCAAAAGTATGTGATAATTATGTTGTACTTATTTCTTTATACGTAGATGACATGTTGATTGTGAGCAATCAAATGTAAGGTATAAAAGAAACAAAGAGATTTCTATCTTCTACATTCGAAATGAAAGATCTTGGTCTAGTTGATATTGTTATGCCTTGCCATAGAGGCTCAAAACTAAGCTTGTGTGGTAGTCTACGTGGAAACATAAGTCAAGTTGACAAAGTCAAAGAAAGCCTCGGTTGGTCAGAGTGGCATAAGAAAAGAATCTAGTGATTTGATACTTTGACCTGGGAGATGCGGTCATGTGATTCTTATCCAACTGTTACCACTTCGGCTAAAGCTCTATAAATAGTAACTCTTGTAACATTTGAATCTAAGGCAACTCTTTACACTTAAAAGCCATTTTTCGATATTCCCTAGCTGGTTTCGTACTCTTGTTTACTTAATTTTAGATCATCTTGCCTTGATTGAGTTGTTTATAGTCGATGATTAATATGAAACCACATTTAAACATGTTGTCGCTGTCTGAACATTTTTGCCTTGCAAGTTAGAACATCTCCCACGTTCATATATAGCGACCCTGTCTGACCAAGTCTCCGGTCAAAACGTGTTAGAACTTGTTTGCGTAGACGCGAGTGGGTCCGATATCTGTTGTCCACATCACCTTTATAAAAAGTGAGGTCAACATATTGTCGTCATTTATGAGAAACAACATATTCAACCACGGGAACCCGTGGAAAATCTTATTAGAAGATATATTTTCGGTGAGTTCCATTGGGCCCATGAAGAAAATGAGCTATTCTTGAAGAAAGAACAACTAAAAACTCTAAGAAAAACCACTTGAAAGGAGTCCAGGTTGTTCTTTGGAAAAGGAATATCATTTGACAAGAAAAGACTCTCAAGAAAGTTGTCTTTGAAAAAAAGACGCTAACATGAGCTACAACAATAAAGAGTCGGCACCTTAAAAGGCTAGGGAATGCCTTGAAGAATGGGAACCTTCACACGCCACTCCTTTAGCCCGCCGTCGATTTCATCAACCACATCAACAAGGTGGATCTATACTAGCTACAGGCCTTACTAAGGAGGTAGCCACCATGGCTGCAAACTGAAGGATATCACCCAACAGAATATTGCCATGCAAGAGTTGCTTAGGAACATGTAGAGCCAGATAGGATACCCAATTCCCCCCATACACAGCCCAAGGAGATGCTTTACGCCACAATCCTCCCCATGTAAAAGTTGCTTAGGAACATGCAGAGCAAGAAAGGATACCCAACCCCCATACGCAGCCCAAGGAGATGTTTTCCTCCACTATCCTCCCCTAGTTCCTCGGGTGGAGCTGGACAAAACTCCCGAACCAGACTGGAACCAAGCTGAACTAATGGTTCTTCATAAGTTAAATACCCGAACGTGTATCTGAATCGAAAATCGATGGATTTGGTTCGGTTCTTGATTCTAGACCAAGAACCAAATAAGAACTGAATCTAAATAATTTTTAAAATTTTTAATATTGAATTAATTAAATTATTTTAGCTTTTCTAAATAAATTATCAAATTAACTAATTTATCGTAAATATTTTGATGAGAATGTAGGTGGAAAAGAAAAGGAGGGTCCACCTAAAAGTTATGATTAGGAAGAGGCTAGAAAATTTGCCAAGTTTCTAAGAACCTTTTATGATGTCACATTGAAGTTTAGTGCTTCGTTGAGTATTACTTCCAAAAATGAGGTCATGAAATTATTGTATGCTTTGTATAACCAATACAAGGGATGACATTGTTGAAAGAATGGAGCTAGTGGAAGTGGAAGTGTTGGCGCTGAATCTAATGATGGAGTCACTTTATTGGAGGGTTCGAATGAGGATGATGATGATGATGATGAAGATCATTGGGATGATTGTAATTTTGATTTTGGGTACAAGAAAATAAAAACTAGCAAAATGGATTTTTCTAGGAAAGGATGAGGTATAACGATATCTAATGGAACCCACTGAAGATGTTACTGATGGGAAATCTTGACATTTTATATTGGTGGAAGATCAATAAATCAAGATTTAAATTTTTATCTGAGGTTGCAAGGGATATTCTTGCCATTCTTGTATCTATAGTTGCTTTTGAGTCAACATTTAGTACTGGAGGGTGTATTCTTGATCCATTTAGCTCCTAAAACAGTTGAAGTCTTAATTCGTACACAAAACTGGCTAAGGGAAGAATCTAGACTTTTGAAAGTTTCCCAAGATAGATTTTGCATTGAAAAAAACAGAGTTCTATGAGGACATTGA
>CAIGRR010187676.1:0-13287 GCA_903798365.1 Fraxinus sp. 1973-6204 | reverse complement strand
GGTTTCTTGATTCAATTATTTATTAGATCGAACTTTAAATTTCGGGTTTGAATTCTTAAATTTTGTAGCCAAAAGGTCATCATATCTATTTGTGATTGTGTCAGTTGTTTGGTTTATTGTTTTTTGGATCAAAATCCATAAACCTTATTTGCCTTGGACTTTCTTGGGTCGGATTCAATCTCCTGTGGGTTCTGTAGTCACTGTCGCTATGCGGGTTCACATCATAAATAAAGCTAAATTAAAAGTCTGATATTTGACTTGAACAAAATCAACAAGCAGAACAAGTAGAACATCATGAGACATTTAACATTTTAAATATTTGAGAACACGTTTCATGTTTTAGTTTGTCCCAAATTCTAGTGAATATTGAAGTTTTGGTCGAAATGATTTAGAAAAGATCAAATTATGGATCGGAGAGAAAAGTCATCGCAATTTTGTTGGCAGCCCGCTCGAGCAGCGTCGTAAAAAATTCGAAAAAGACTTGGCGCCCACCTAACGCTCGAGCGATGTAGCTCCCTCCTGCCGGTGCTTGTCTGATGCTCGAGTAGCGTGTACGTCCATCCATGCCCATTTCGCGTCTTAACGCATTTTCTGAACCCCTATTCAATTACAACTTGAATTTTAGGGTTCATCTATAGTCTCCACACTTGTATTAAGGTCATGATATTTATGCAACATCTTAAAAACTTTAGATCTTAATTGAGAGTATTGAAATCTTGATTTGTAAATACATTCATTATTGATTATTGTGAAATTCTCCTCATCTGCTTGTAGTTTTTTCCCGTCTTTGGTTTCCACGTAAAATCTTGGTGTTCTTGTTTGTTTTATTAATTTAATCTCCCAGTTATCTTGCGATTAACTCTTGAACGATGGGGCTACTGCTCGTTGATGCTCTCCTGACACTCAAGCGGCGTGTACGCCAGCCCTAGGCCCATTCACGTCTTAAACACATTTTCTGGACTCCTATTCATCTCTAACTCGGATTTTAAGGTTCACATATATTCTTCATGACTTGTATTAAGTCATAAAATTTATACAAAATCTTGAGAACTTTAGATCTTAATTGAGGGTATTGTGCTCTTGATTTGTAATCACATTCATTAGTATAATTCTCTTCCTCTATTCGTAGTTTTTTCTCGTCTTGGGTTTCCACATAAAATCTTGGTATTCTTGTTTATTTTATTTATTTCATCTTGATATTAACTTACAATCAAATCACAACAAACTAATATCAGAGCAAGGTTGATCTTCCTTATGTTAATGATGAAATACAATATTCCATTATTGGATCACAACACAAGATTTACTCTATAAAAGGTGAAGATACGAGCAATTCTCGAGCATATAAATTTGGAGAAAGCATTGCTAGGCTTGATAAGATGCATTCAACTTGGACACGAGATGAAAAGCAGCGTAAAGATCGAAAAGTCCAATCTCAAATCCATCTACATCTATCAAATCAAATTCTTCAGGATGTTCCAAAAGAGAAAAGTACCGCATGACTATGGTTGAAACTGGAGCAGCTTTGTATAACAAAGAGTTTAATCGGTAAGTTATAATTGAAACAACACAGTATTCTCATCAGATGTCCGAATGTACTTCACTAGATGATCACTTAACTATGTTTAAATAAATCATAGCTAATTTGGAGGTATTGGAGGTGAAGCATGATGTGGAGGACTTAGCGTTGATGTTGTTGTATTCATTACCACCATCATATGTGACTTTTAGAGATACTATACTATACAATCTTGATACTCTTATCGTGGATGATGTCTATGATGCTTTATTTTCTAAGAAAAAGATGAGGTGTCTTGAAGTTGGATCTGGGAGTCTAGCTGAAGGCCTGGTTGTTCATGGAAGGAATCATGATAGGAATTTCGGTAGGAATATGAGGGGCAGATCAAAATCTAGACATACTTTATGTGGAGGACTTAGCGTTGATGTTGTTGTATTCATTATCACCATCATATGTGACTTTTAGAGATACTATACTATACAATCTTGATACTCTTATCGTGGATGATGTCTATGATGCTTTATTTTCTAAGAAAAAGATGAGGTGTCTTGAAGTTGGATCTGGGAGTTTAGTTGAAGGCCTGGTTGTTCATGAAAGGAATCAAGATAGGATTTTCGATAGGAATATGAGGGGTAGATCAAAATCCAGACATACAGAAAAGTATGTCACTATTGTAAGAAGGAAGTGTACATCGGAACTGATTGTTATTCTTTGAAAAATATAAACGAAGCTGATGATGTTACTGATAAAAGAAAGAAACTTTAAAATACTGCAGAGGTTGATGTTGTGGAAGATGGGCAATGTGAATGAGAACTTCTTGTGATTTCTAACATTGGTTCCAAATCTTGTGAGGATTGGGTTCTAAACTCAGCTTATACATTACATATGTGTCCCAACAGGTGCTGTTTTACAACATATGAGGAAGTTTTAAAAGGTACTGTGATTATAGGAAACAACGTACCTTGTAAATTTGTTGGAATTGATTATGCTTGAATCAGAATGTTCGATGGGGCTATTAGAACAGTTGCAGATGCAAAGTACGTTTCAAAAGTGAAGAGAAATCTCATATCTTTTAACATACTTGACTCAAAGGGGTATAGATACACTGGTAAATGCGGAGTTTTGAAGGTGAGCTGGGGTGCTCTTGTTGTCATTAAAGGACATAAAAGCTATACTCAATTGTACATATTGCAAAGTTCCACAGTTATAGTGGATGTAGCAGTTACCACTTCTTCTTTGGCAAATGAAGAAATTACAAAACTTTGATATATGCAGCTTGGACATATGAATGAGAATAGTATAGCAGAGTTGAGTTGAGTAGAAAGGGACTTCGTGATGGACATAAGATTAGTAAGATGAAGTTTTGTGAGCATTGTGTCTTTGGGAAATAAAAAATAGTTAAGTTCACTAAAGGAAGACATAACACGAAGGGAACACTTGAATATAACCATTCAGATCTTTGGGGACCGGTTAGGGTATCTTCTAAAGGAGGTGCTTATAACTTGTTGACAGTGATGGATGATTCATCCCAAAAATTTTGGGTATATTTCTTGAAATAAAAGAGTGATGTATTTAGGATCTTCAAGGAGTGGAAAAAATGATAGAAAAGATGATAACAAAGCATGTAAAATGTCTACGCATAAAGAATGAGCTGAAGTCTTGTTTAGACAAGTTCAATAGCTTGTTTAGGGCTAAAGATATCTTGAAACTCTTGATAGTGCCTAAAACTCAGCAACAGAATTGTGTGACAGAACGGATGAATAGAACCTTGATGGTATTTGCTTTCAAATTCTGGGTTGTCTAAAACTTTTTAAACTGAAGCTGCTACCATAGCTTGTTTTATGATAAAGTGCTCACCATCAGTTGCCATTGAGAAAAAACACCAGAAAAAGTATGGTTTGGTAAACTTTCTTATTATTCCGATTTTAAAATTTTTAGGTGTTCTACTTATGCTCATTTACAAAATGGAAAGTTGGAGCTATACTTCAGAAGATAGATTAGAGGTTTCAAGCCAGTATAGTTCATATATGCCAGATAGTAACGTTTTGCCTACTTTGCCTACACCACTAGCAACGCCACATTATTCAATTGGTAAAGATAGACCTTGTAGACATATTAGACCTCCACAAAAGTATGAAGAATCATATTTGGTAACTTATGCATTGAGTGTGGTGAACATTATTGATTCCACTGAGGAACCTACTACATATTCAGAGGCATTCAGTTGCAGTGATTCTAGCAGATGGTTGATATGCAGGATGAGATGGAGTCATTAAATAAAAATAGCACTTGAGACTTGGTAAAATTACCCAAGGAAGCGAAGGTTGTTCGATGCAAGTGGGTTTTCAAATGGAAAGAATGTACATCAGGAGCTAAAGAGGCAAGGTATAAGGCCAGATTGTTAGCAAAAGGGCTACAATTAGACTTTCGGTGTTGACTTCACAGACGTTGTAAAATATATCTCAATTAGAGCTTTACTCGGGGTTGTGGCTAAGGATGACTTAGAGTTTGAGCAGATAGATGTCAGATTACATTCTTACATGGAGAACATGAGGAAAGCATTTACTGCAACAACCAGAGGGTTTCATAGTTTCTGGAAAGGAAAACTATGTGTGTTTGTTGAATAAGTCATTGTATGGACTGAAGCAGTCGTTGAGACAGTAATATAAAAGGTCCGGTTCATTCATGACTACTCATATTTTCATTAAAATAAGTTATGATAGTTGTGTGTACTTCAGAAAGGGAGATGAATGGATCTATTACATATCTATTGTTATATGTTGATGATATGTTCATAGCAGTCAATGATATAGCAGAGGTTAGAAAGATGAAATCTCAACTTTGTGAAGAGTTTGAAATGAAAGACCTGGGTCTAGTAAGGAGGATTTTGGTATGGAGATCTTGAGGGATATGAAAGTTGACAGATTGTATTTGAGTCAAAAGGGGTATGTTTAGATGGTGCTTCACGGGTTCAATATGTTGAATACAAAGGTTGTCAGTTTTTTTGTGACTGCCCACTTTAAATTAACATTTGGCTTCTATCCTTGGTCAAATAAAGATATTGATTATATGTCTCAGGTTCCTTATTCCAATGCAGTTGGTTCGCTTATGTATGCTATGATTTGTAAGACCAGATTTGGCACATGCAGTCAGTTCAGTTAGTGAGTAAATGTTAAATCCTAGCAAGGAACATTGGAAAACAGTGCAATGGATATTCAGATACTTGAGGGATTCTAATACTTGCTTGCATTTTAGTGGAAATACAAATTAAGTTATTCTGTATATGGATTCAGATTATGAAAGGAATCTTGGTAAGAGAAGATCGCTTACATGGTATGTGTTTACTCTTAAAAGTTGTGCTATCAACTGAAAAGCTACTTTGTAGAATATAGTAGCATTGTTTACAACAAGGCATAGTACATGGCCATTACCGAGAGACATGTAAGGATGTTATGTGATTGAGAGGGATGATTGGTTAATCAGTGAAGACTCGCAGATTCCTACAATGTATTTTGATAGTTAGAGTGCTATCTTTCTGACTAAGGATCAAATGTTTCATGAGAGGACTTAGCACATTGATGTGAAGTATCACTTTGTGCATGATGTGATTGCTCTTGGTGATATCTTAGTGAGCAAGGTTGATACCAAGGAGAATCGTATTGATATGACGACAAAACCACTTTACATTGCTAAGTTTGAGCATTGCGTGAACTTAGTTGGTATTTGTCATTGGTTTAGCCCATTGGGGTTTGTTTGGAAGAGGTGGTGTGATGTTTACTTTGGAGATGTGTTTTGGAATTTCTTGTAGTAAAATTTAGTTCAAGGTGGAGATTTATTGTAGTTTGACCCACAATTCTAGTGAGTACTAGAGTTTCGGTTGAAATGGTCTTGAAGAGATCAGATTATAGATTGAGGTGAAAAGTCGTCGCAATTTCGCTAGTTAGCCGCTAGCTTTGGCTCTCGAGCGGCGTCATAAAAAATTCAACAAAGACTTGCCGTCTGCCTCCGCCTGCTAGCACTCGAGCGGCGTGTACATCCGACCAAGCCCGTTTCGCATCTTAACGTATTTCTGGACTCCTATTCGTATACAATCTGGATGTTAGGGTTCATATATATTATCCATGACTTATATTAAGGTCATAATATTCATACAATATCTGAGAGTTTTAGATCTTAATTGATATTATTGGGATCTTGATTTGTAAACACATTCATTATTGATTATAGTGAATTCTCCTCCTTCACCCGTAATTTATTTATGTCTTGAGTTTTCACGCAAAATCTTGGTGTTCTTGTTTGTTATATTTATTTCATTTTGAATTAAAAAAATAAATCATTCATCGTTGCCGAACCCAACAGCATTGTTGTTAAACCATGTGAACTTGTTCTCACTTGTACTTGAATGTTGTGAGAAACCGACTTGTACTAATAACATTTTAAGATGATGTTAGAGTTCATTAAACTTCAACAAGTATTTCGATTCAATTAAGAATAAAAAATGAGTACACGAATTTCAAGATTAGTATACAGATGAACCACTATTTTACAGGAACGTGTTAAGGGATAAAATCTCATATCGAATAATGATGAAAACATAGATCAACTTATAAAGAATTAAGTTATTCCATTTAATAATGTTGACATTTTAAGATGGATCATCAAATTTTAATATGTTGTCTGGCCCAAGATTCTTAGACCTCATTCTTGATTGAACTCTGCTTCGTGTATAGAAGCANATATCGAATAATGATGAAAACATAGATCAACTTATAAAGAATTAAGTTATTCCATTTAATAATGTTGACATTTTAAGATGGATCATCAAATTTTAATATGTTGTCTGGCCCAAGATTCTTAGACCTCATTCTTGATTGAACTCTGCTTCGTGTATAGAAGCAGAGGCCACAAAAAGCCAACAGAGAAGAGACATGTGGTGGGGCCTGCATATATATTTTTTAAATACAAGGTGGGGTCCGACATTGTGAATATTCTGGCGACTTTCTGTCAAAATCATTTATGCACAAATGGTTTTGCTGTTCTTGATTTCACATAACGATAAAATATGTAAAATATGAATAAAGGGAGCATGTCCACATAGCACAAACATTTCCGTGATTCCAGCCTAATGTGCAAATAATTAATGCTAATGCTCAACAAAAAGAGTTCCACAATGATAATGTGCAATATTTCGTTTTCAATGATCCAAAAATCTGAAATTTTAATACAAGATAACAGTAATAAATACTTGAACTTTATACTGAACATGTGTGCCAGAGAATTTCTTGAATCTTGCATGGTTTGCCTGTCTTAAGTGAACATATATATATATATATATATATATATTGCAATTAGATCTAGAATGGCACGTGACGAAATAATTCAAATGTTCGTGTTGAGCTCAGAAATTATAGACCCACCCCGTCAACCATCCATCACAGTCAACTGTAGGTTGAAATTATAGCTTAGACAATTAAAGAATGAACCAGAGAAATTGTTTTGCTCTAGTCTGTTCGGCCGAAGCCTAAGCGTTCACATAGTGGATAATGCTCCAGCACTATGCATCAATCAAAACGACAACAAAAGTACAACAATAGTCCACCACGTACACCAAAAAAGCCACAGAAAGTTTAAATCAAAAACCCCCCAAACAAGCCCTAACTTTGTTATAGCATTAATGCTAATTGGGACCATCGATCAAGGACCTCAGAGATTACAATCGAAAGGAGATAAAAAATAAAAATAAAAATAGAAAGAAAATATAGGCCTTGGGTTTGAATTTGAAAGTAGTTGTATGAACTTAAATGTACTGATGTATTCCGTAAAGTCTTATTCGATTACAAAAAGAGGCGTTCTCTTCCGAAAAAAAGAGATGCATCTTTGGGTAAATAGCAACAAGTGTAGTCATGTTTGGGGATCTCAACCCCTCGTGTATGGGGTAACCATTTTCTTGTGGTCGTGCCTTTCTTATTGGTTTGGTAGATGACTCTTTCTTTCGATTGTGGAACCAGATTGTTCACAAAAAGATGGAAAACCCTCCCTTCTTTAGTACAATGACTTTCTAAATCCAAGGCCAAGCACAAAAGAATCATATCTTTTGTAGCACTATCTTGGTACTTGTTTTAATCCATATAAAGATCTTTTAAGTAAGGAAACAAGATCAATTTTTCCTTTCTTCTCAAATTCTAAGGGTTGTTTCATATATATCTTCTCATCTTGTTCTCCATAGAGAAAGACAATTTTTACATATAACTGAACCAATTCTCAGTCAAACTGAATGACTAGGGCTATGATTATCCTAATCTCAATATACTTTACTTCAAACTGAATGGGCTATGATTATCATAATCTCGATATACTTTACTATAGGAGAGAAGGTTCCTGTGTAATCTACACTTTCCTTTTGAGTAAATTCTTTTGCTACTAATTCAGCCTTATATGTTACACTATTTGTGCCTCTCTCCCCTTCCTTGATTTTGTAAATCCACTTCTGGTCAATAGTTACTCATTTTTAGTATGTTGTTTTTAAATAGGTGAGTTCGTTTCTTGTTGCGTTACAAAAAACCACTTATTGGAGTCTTTACTGCCTAATACTTCTTGAAAAGTATTTGATTCAATTACAATTGAGTCTAGATAGGTTAGAAAGACACAAAGTCATCATCGTCATATCTAGAAGAAGGTCGGATTTGTCTTTTATATCTATCTTTATGAGTTGATATACTCATCAAAGGACAAAGTCATAGTTTTGGTAGGATTATGATCCTCCTTCATATTAGGAATGGCAACGGGGCGGGTCAGCCAATTCGACCCCTTTCCCGTCGGGTATTTTTATTACCTTACCCCATACCCATACCCGGTTAAAGCGGAATGGGGCGGGGGCGGGGCAAGGCATTTATTTTTTATTTATTTTAAATTTTGCTTTTAATTTTTTATGTCTTTATTTAGTAAATATTAATATATTATTACTTTTTTTACTCATTTGTTAAAAGCAACTTATGTTCTCTTTAAAAATGATGATAAATTTATTATTTTTGTTCGACAAAAAACTTAAATTTGAAATTAATTTTAAATGGGGCGGGGACTATGTTTCCCATACCCATACCCATCCCATACCCGCTTCGGGGTAATGATCTTCGCCCCATCCCCACCCCGTGTACCCGGTTAGGCTGGTAATCCCCGCCCCATCCGAGGCGGGACCTATCGGGTTGAATGGATTTTATTGACATCCCTATTTCACATCTACATCAGATATATCAAGTTCATGTTCATTGACAAGTTCATTTCAAGGTTACGATTTCCTAAGTGATAAATATTTTATAGTTGAGGAGACTCCACTTGAATTCTAACATCATCATCTTGAATACTTACTAGTTTTTTTTCTTTTAAGTCAAGACACTACTCATTGAACGCGGCATTTTTTTTTTTCTGAAAAAACTTTCAAAAATATAAAAACACTTTTGGATTTCTATATGACTTGAAAACATTGCAAACTGTAGATGATAATTGTTTGAAGTGTTGGTATGGTAAGCTTTAAGATTTTTTGAAATATGATACGAATTCTGATATTGATGTGCAGGAATTATTTTTGGGCTTTGCTTGGTGTACATAATTATTGTACATAGGGGTGTCCATAACACTCACATGGGGTGAGGCCCAACTGGCCTTTATAAAGGGCGGAGATGGGTTCCCTTTGCTATAACAACCCCCTCCCTCCCTTCGAAAAAGAAGAAAAAAATAAAAATTAAGAGAGAGATTTTTTTTTAACAAGTTTTTCTGTGGAAATATTTTTATATGTAGTTCCACCCCTAAAATTTTCGACTCCCTTTTGGCTCTGCCCTGTGAGTTGGTGAACAAATTTTCTGGCCTTGATATATATAAAAACTCTCGATTGCACATAAGATTATTTCTTTTGCCCTACTTTTCTGACAAACTGGACACTTAATGCATGTGAAACTCCAACAATTTTTATATCAAAAGTTAATGCATTTGCAGTAGTGTATCATGTTCAGTTTACAGAGATGGAAATCTCAAGCTGTTTCCTTTCTGGGAAATTCCAAGCTGTCCACCGCAGAATACACCACATACACTAACCATACATTCTACCTAACTACAAACTGACAACTTCCCTTACTATTTAATGTGAAAAATCTTTCTCCACTTGAGCTCTATATAACGATATGGGATTTACCTATTCCTCATTCGGGTGTAAGAGATTCTGATAACATATTAAGACTTTGTTTGGTGGAGCTTTTTCTAAGGTGGGACCTAATGTGAGAGCAAAAGTCAACAAAGATGGCTGATTTTGGCATGCAGTGGTCCAAAAATTAATTTTTCTCCCTTGAAAAGCTGCTCCAGACAAGCTCTAAGGCTTAAGGTTCCATCTTAAATGTCAGAATCTTTACATTTTGGTTCGTATTTTTATACTTAACTAATATGGGATTAACCTTTTAAAAGTTGATGACTCATCGTCTTGCACCCTTAGCTCTGCAAATAATTTGGCTTCTTGATGGAGCAATGATAAAAATATTATGTGATTCAATTAAATCTTAGTTTCCCAACTGCTAGGTATGGGTCTATTTAGCATTATTAGTGATTTGATGTACTAGATAAGATAAACAAATATTCCAAATAGTTTTAGTTGACTTTCTTCCACAATGTGATAGAAAATATCAATGAAGCTTGCAATTAGATCATGGGAACATTAATGAAACTAGGGACTTCAATATTTCTCGACATACAAAGTAATAAATTGACCAATTTTTTTTATATATTTCCCTCTTTCTTAGGGGTTCGATTGGTACTTGCCATATTCATTATATATTAGTATGTAGGACATTGTAGTGGGAAATATTACGAGTGCCCATATGCATCCAAACAATTGACAAAAGCTTAGAATAGCGCCATCTTCATCGTCATCAACAGAAATACATAGAAGCTCATTAGCTAATCTTGTCAAACAAACTTAAGGGAGAAAAATCATGTTGATACTGTTAACAGAAATACATAGAAGCTCATTAGCTAATCTTGTCAAACAAACTTAAGGGAGAAAAATCATGTTGATACTGTTAAAACTTGAAATTATATCTTAAAAGGCCAATCTTATTAAGAGGAGTAATTTAAACTCTTATAAATTGGTCTAGATTTTCATTTTTATTCGATATGAGATTCTATTCCTTAACATGCTCCCGCAAGATGGTGGCTCGTTTGAGCAAACAAATCTTGAAATCCGTATGCTCATTTTTTTGAGTCTTAATCGGATCGAATTGCTCGTTGGAGTTGGGCTTTGATACCATGCTAAAATTTGAGATTCCATCTTAAAATGTCAACCTTATTAAGATGAGTAACTCAAACTCTTATAAATTAGTATATGTTTTCATCTTTATTCGATGTAGAATTCTATCCATTAACATGCACTGGATGTTAATATATGTCAATTTGGATGTCCAAATTAGTACACTCGACATATAAGCCTGAGTTAATGTAACAACTAAGTCTGATTAGGTATGCGACAAAGGTTGTTGGTGAATCCTTTCTTGCTATACATGAAACATCAATATATTTTTTTCTCAAATCTAAGAGTAACACATATTTTTTTCTTAAATGCAAAATCACTTTGCAAGAATCAAGTTTTTGCAACCACTAGGTCTATAAATCATCATGCAATAAAATGTCGCAAAAGTTTCCATGGCGGAGAAAGTTTTAATATGCGAAGTTGTGGTTAGTCATGCTTCAGCTTTACCTTTATATATACATCTATGGAGGATTTTAGGCCACCAACTAGGTTTTGATAGAAGGCTTGTCTGATCCGATTTTCAAAACACATTTAGACATGTCGTGGATATCAGCAACTAGGGAGAGTCCAACTTCAGTGCGACACGTATAAACAAGTTCTAAGAAAGTCTATCAACTAGCTTTTTAAGAACAATAAATCTGTTTGTACAGAAATTTATTTGCCAGAAATTATACAAATATTCACATGGGGGTGGGCCCCATATGAATTAAATATTGTAAAAAAAAGGGGCCCACCCTATGTGTGTATTCTGTAAAAGTTATGTTTTTTCTTCTTCTGTAAGTATAGTGTTGTTCTTTTAAGGAATAGAACTAAAGAGAATTACTCATTTACCTAACAAAATTATATAAATTTATAAGGTAGCTACGAACTTTAGGTAAGGACATGGACAGCAAGCAAAAAACTTTGTTAGACTCCAGAAGACATCCTCACACGCACAGCTCATTCGTACTTTAAGTTGGAAAAAGTATTTTAATTAATACTTATTGGACAGCATAAAGTATTTTATGTATGAAAACCTGCCATTGTAATGCCGTCTCCTTTGAAAGTTGCACTACTTGACATACATTATAAATATCAATAAACAGTATAAACTTCAAGTGGACACACTATTCACGTGTTTATGAGTCGTGTAAATCCTTGGTGAATTAAAAAAATGCAAGAAAAATTCCAACAAAACAAATTAATGAAATGTGACACATATAAGAGTGTTTGGTCTAATTAAAGAAGAAAAAAAACAAAAGCATGCAGTTGGAAAGCATTTTTTCACATGTTTGAATGAATGGATTGCCTTTTCCAAGTTAAGTCTCTATACCAATTTGGGAATGTCAACATCAGTTTGGTCAAGTTATTAGATTCCTTAATTAATTCAAAAGTATCCTAAAACTTTACAAGTCCAAAATGTCCATCATCAAAAGTTGCTTTATTGATACATAGTGCCATATCAATTGGTCTCCCACCAAAATTTCAGTTGCTCAAACTTTTCTTATACACTAGTGAATGCACCAGCATTGCAAGTGTAAACAAGCATTCTTCGGATTGGTGGACTTTCTATAGGTCTTCATGTTCTAAGGCTCGAAATGGGCATAATCCTTCAACAATGATTCATGCTATGTTTCGAAAAATTAATGTGATAGGCAGACACATAACTATCATCCATGGGTATACATGAATCGTAATTTTAGCATTTGTGTCAATATGTCTCTGCAAGCACAATTTTCGTTAATAGACAAAGATTCATGACATGCATCTAGTTAGGGAATGCAAAATAATCTCAATCAGTCACCAAGTACCTGACCAAAATCCATATAGTCTATTCAATAAAGATGATCACCAGACAAGATAAGAATGTGTTCGACATTTTTATTTTCACTATCCTACACATACATTCAGAATCATCATTAGCCACATTCCTTTTGAACGAGGTAGGCTTTTTCTTGCCTGCAATTACTACAAATGAGTAAGGCATGATAGAGAATATATAATTTTTCTAGTTGAGATCAAGGCACGCTAAAGCTAGCACTTGGTCTAATCTAACAGATGAGAGGTAGATGGAGAGGAAAAAAATGGACACTGATATCATTTAAAAAACCTTGGGAGTAATTTTTGATTACTTTGACATTTAAAGAGCTCAGCGCCACTTACAATTACAAAAACCACCCAATGGGCAAAAAATAGAAATGCATTTCACAATTTGTGATCGTGTCTTCGTGTTAGACATGAAATATATTTGTTCTCATTTTTTTATTTTTAAATTTGGATAAGAACATTTTATGGCTTAAAGAATGTTAGTTTTTTAAAAAGTTATCAAATCCTAATAACATTTAGTAAAATTATTTAAAGCATGAGTTTGCATTCAATGGTTATTCGTCTAAACAAACAAGTTGTTCTCGGTTGAATAAAAAATGCATAACTTTTTTCTAAAAAATAAATTAATTTTATCACACATTATTACAGAAAATTATAATAATTATTGTTCCTA
>CAIGRR010187627.1:0-10317 GCA_903798365.1 Fraxinus sp. 1973-6204 | reverse complement strand
TTTTCTTTGAATTGTTTAACAACTATAATATCAACAAATACGCGAGTTTCTATAATCCTACAATCCAATTCCAATCCACACTCCATTCACATCAACCAAATACATATATGCACACATACAATCTTCTGCAAATCTGATTGTTGGCTGAATTTACAGAGGAAGTTGAATTAAAGCCTAATTGTCACCACCACCAGGAGGAGAAAAAACAATTACAACCAGCAACATCTCTGTCGTCCCATGTCCATTACCACCACCAGTTCATCAGTCTTCAGAGTTTTTTTTCCCCAAAAAAAATCAGCCATCAATCTTTAGACGTTTAGAAGAAATACAATCACAACAACCATAGCACAGCAACCGAAGATAAGGAAAAATTCTCATCACCGCAAAAGGACTAAGGGACCGTCGTGTTTGCCTTGTTGCACATACTGCCTTCAGTTCTATAATGTACATGATTGCCTTGGCTATGATCGCTCGAGTACATTAGTAGATTGGTTGACAAAGAAGGCTAAGGTAGCCATTGACGACCTTGCGCCATTGTCGACCTGAAAACCCACCACTGATTCATCAATAGATGCAAGTTTTAAGAATGAAAATGAACAGAAACTGAGGATTCTGGTGACCAAATAGGAAGTGACTATGTGTTTTTGTGGAAAGAGTGGCGATGGTAGCGGCGGTGGATTGGCTGGGTTTTTAATTTGTTTTAGTTAGTGTTGGGGCGGGATGGGAATGTGGTGGGGGTGTTGGAAGAAAAAGAAGAAGATCTTTGATTTTTTAAAGGTGTTACGTGATATGACTAAAATATCTCTGTCTTTGTTGGTCAGAATTATCAATTTTTGAATTGTTAGTTCAACTGACGATTAAACCAACAATTTCCATTCATTTGGATTTCAAGTGCGGATTTTTGAAATGTTTAAACGGCACGGATGAAAGATTTGGGTCGAGTCTATTATTAAATGAAAGATTTGGTATCGTGACTCCAATTTTCCCTAAAAACAAGGATTAAATCTCATGCTCATGCATTCGGATCCAACGTGTCACATAAAACGTGCAGATTTATGGTCCTCTAATTAACATTGACAAAGATGGGCAGATGGCCAACGGTAGTTGGAGGTGGGGTACCTTATTCGCTAATATTTTCAATGATTCTTACTACACAATTTAACGGCTGAGATTCGTTTGCGAACTGAACTGCCAATGCTGCGATTGATAACAAGTGCGTTTAAAATGTCATTTTCGTAATTAACCTGAAAAATAAGTTGTTTTAACGTCATTGTCAAATCGAATTAAGTAAAAAATCAACCGCTAATACCGGGTTGTCGAGTGCCCACAGACAAGGACAAAACTTCAAGTAAAGAAAGTGAAGCCAAAAACCTCATTATAAGGTAATTAATTTTGTTAATTGCATTATTAAGAAAGTCTTTTTATTTATTATACTCGTGCAAATACAATATTCTACCTTTGCATACGAGCCCCTGCATCTAACGAAGGTACATCCTTCCTAATTGTAAGCAAAGATCACATATATTCAAGATCAACATTAAAATTTGGTCGAGAGGCCAAGCTCAAAATAGAAGGGTACTCGACAAAGCACAATATCAAGTCGCTTAGCCTGATGCAAGGCGATCAAGAAAGGTGCTCTATTCGACGTTAGAGTAATGTTGTGTATTAAAGAAGAACATGATGTCCTATTAAATTTGTTGCAACGGATAGAAATGAGTTGCGAATGTTAAAGCATTTCGACCTCCCAAGTTTGACAATACAACTACCACTTCAAGTTTCGAGGACATGACCGTCACTCGCATCAAATTTAAAGGACTAGTCAGTCACCCACTTCAAAACTCGAACTTTTGGAGGAGGACTTCAAACCCTTTCTACTTATGCGGTGATCGGTATGTTTAAAAGATTGAACACGTGAAAGGTTTGTTTAGCCCTTGTTTGAGACCTATTTTTTGAAAAAAAAAAAAAAAAAAAATTGCATTTTTGAATAGTGTTTTCACCCCATTTCAATCGTACATTTTTCAATAAAATAATATTACACGTAAATTCAGAATTTATTAAATTGTGAATTAAGAAAGATAAATTTAAAGGAAAAGAAAAATAAACTAGTAACAAAAAGATCGTCAAATAAAATATAAAATATTTGTTTGAATCATATGAAAATTCTACGAATTAAAAGCTACGGAAACAAATTTATTGCATATGATCACATTGCAATAAAAACAAAACAAATCAAATCAAATTTCACTTTATATTAATAATCCACCTAATTCATGTTAAAAATTTATTGAAGAATTTAATTCATAATGATCACATTACAATAAATGCATTCTCAATATTGGAAAAAAATAAAAATTGAAGGACAAAAAAAATTAAAAACTTATTAATTAGTCCCCTCTGCAAATTTGTGGGTCCAATGAAAACGATACTAAGGTTGAAGGACCATTCGGCAAAAAAGAAAAAATTAATGTCTATTATATATATGTGTGTTTATTTTATGATTTACATTAATTTTTATCCAGATTTGTACCTCTTTCCATATGCGTAATCGAAACCGATAAATAAATCAGAATAAATGAAACCTTGTCGAGTCCGACAGAGAGTCGGTAGAGAAGAAGGAAGCAAAGCTCACTGTAAAACAAAATACTCTCTTTCTCTCTCTGAAAATCCGGCATTTCTCTGGCATTAACCTCACCGGAAATTTCTAATTCTGGCGACCTGCCAGCCTACGCTATTTCTGCTATCCGACTCGAGCTCCTCTTTGTTATATCTATCTAAAAGCTACATTTCTGAATTTGACGGTGTGGAAAAGGAAGCAGAAAAATCCGTGAGAGTGTTTGTATGCGCACATTGTAAGGTGTTGGCATTGCGAAATTCTTGTGAGAATTTTTGAAGTCTCTGCAGTGCTTTTCGTTACGGATCCTGCTTTTCTGTTACTGTTCTTCGATCTCGCTTTCGAAAGGTAATGAAATGAATCGAATCTGATTCCTTTTATTAAATTGCTTTTTTTGTCTACTGTTGTCGCAGCTTTTCTGCAATGGTTTCTTGAATAAAGATATGGCCTTTTTGTTCTAGGATATAAAGTTAAAAGTTCAATTATTTTTGCCAAAGGCTTTAAAAGTTAAAGCTGCAATTTAATCTTAACTTTATGACTGCTAAATTGAAACTGTACTGATTTAACTATACATACACGTGTATGTTATGTATACTGAATTTGGGTTCAAATATTTGAGCTCTTTAGGTCGGTGGAAAAAAGTAGGAGATTCTGAATTTTTAAAATCCTTATTTTTTGCTGTTAATTTAAGAAAATATATAGCTTGATAATCACGCTTCAATTCTTTAAGTTTAATTGCATTTATTTTGAGGTACTTGGAGTTTGTTCAGGAATGTAATTGATTGATGCAAGGTTTCATGGGAATATACCGAAAATTGCATTAACAGTGCAGTGTGCATACAGAGGTCTAGTCTTTGTTAGTCTTTCCTTTTTCACATAAATCTAGGCAATTCTTTTGCAGTGTACAGTGATTAACTCCTCGGAATAGCTGTCTTTTCGTCTCATTCTCATCCTCCCTCTCTCTTTTCAATGTCTTGTACATGTGGTTTGAATTTTCATCTGTGAAGATAATTTTTTGGTATGAAAGAGCAAAACTTTGATTTGTTCTTCCTTTTCATTGCCAGTGCTGGATTCATTTCAGTTTTCCATTTATTTATTTATGAGTTTGGCTGTGTATCTTGGGGATTGGGGTTCTTTGCAAAAGCAGCTTCTTTCAACTGCGAAACAGCTAATTTACACTTCCTATGGTTGCATACCTAACTATTTTTAGAGTTGAAAACTGCAATTCACCTTATTTTATTCCCACTCTCTTTATTTTATTAATTATGTTTTTGTGTTATTATTTCAGTGGAGTGTGCCTTACAAGGTACTGAAATGAACGGGATTCATCAGAATGGGAAAAATCGAAGTTTTGAGAAAACTTTTCCAGGATGCTTGGGAAGAATGGTGAATTTATTTGACCTGAATGGTGCGGTGGCTGGAAACAGGCTGCTCACTGATAAACCACATCGAGATGGTGCTTATTTTTTTATTGCATAACATGTTTATACTTTCCTTGGAGAATTAGACCATTTATGAGAAATATCGAAGTTCAATACCATAAAAATTCACCAAATCTGGGTTATATGTTTTAACAAATTTCACAGTGCGAGTAATAAATTTTAGATGACATTGTTGAGTAATTCTGGTTTGTATTCTGCTATGGAACTTGTTTTTGAAAATTCTTCTGATTGGTTATTTTGTTTTCTAATATACATCTTAATTATTTTGGAAGTTTTTTGAGTCCAAATTGCCAGATATAGATGACTTAAAATATAAACAAAATTCTTAATGACCTTATGTTACTTTTGGTATGTGAACTTGTTTTTCGTCTTTATAGTTTCCCTTGTTCTGTCTCTTGCTTCCTCCAAAGATTGAAGGTTGTGAAGTTTGTTATCCTGTTAACTATAAATTCCACAATAGAAAGGTTGCATTGTGACACAATATTAACTATCCACAGGTTCGCCACTCTCAAGAAGCCGAGCAGATGAAGCGTCGATGACTCCATCTAATTACCAAATAGAGGACAAAGAGGTATATTTCTATTTATATTACTAAGTTAAGAGTGTAGTTTATCCCCCATACATTTTGTTAATTTTCTTTGATATTTAATTATATTGTGCATTGGTGTGAGATGTGCAGATTGTGCCTGAAATCTACAGAACTGGTTCAAACAGAAAATCAAATACAACGCCCATAAAGATGCTCATTGCCCAAGAAATGTCCAAAGAAGTAGATTCCAAACACGGTCCGCCTAATGTTGTTGCTAGGTTGATGGGTCTTGATGCCCTTCCACGCCAGGAACCTGATTCAGCTGCACAACAAAGCCATTGTAGAGGTCATCCTCGAAGTCATTCAGATATACCAGTGAGTTATTGGGAGCAACAGAATGGATTCTTTGAATATATGGAGCCAAATGAATGCAGTGATGTTTATGAAATACGGAAGAAATCCCAGAAAACTAGTTATTTGCGAGATAAATCACCCCAAAAGGGAAAGTATAATGAAACTTCAAATGACAAGAAGATGGCTCTCGTTCGCCAGAAGTTTGTTGAAGCAAAACGCCTGTCCATGGATGAAAAACTCCGCCAGTCAAAGCAATTCCAAGATGCCTTAGAAGTTTTGAATTCCAATAAAGACTTATTTCTTAGGTGCCTGCAAGAACCAAATTCAATGTTTTCTCAGAATCTTTACAATCTGCAGTCTATCCCACCTTCTGAGACAAAGCGAATTACCATTCTTAGACCTTCAAAGATGGTAGACAGTAACAACTTTGCTGCAGTTGGGAATAAAGATGGAAAACAAGTGAAGAAAGGTGCATATGTGGAACAGTTGAATGAATTGGAAAAAAGCCATCTGGGATGTTCCTCACCATCGGGACAGAAGATTTATGAAACTCCCACTCAACCAACTCGAATAGTAGTTCTGAAGCCAAGCTCAGTGAGACCACAAGATATAAAGGCTGTTGATTCTCCACAATTGGAATCTCCAAGGATATTACATGGTGAAGACTTTTTTGGGGATGTAGAAGATGACAAGAAACAAGAATCAAAAGAAGTCGCAAAAGCAATCACACAGAAGATGCGTGAAATGTGCTACAGAGATGAAACCTTGCTTTCTTCCGTGTTCTCCAATGGATATGTCGGCGATGAAAGTTCATTTAATAAATCGGAAATTGAATATGCAGACAGTAATCTCAGTGATTCAGAAGTCATATCACCTGTATCTAGGCACTCTTGGGATTACATTAATAGGTTTGGTAGTCCTTACTCGTCCTCATTTAGCCATGTATCATATTCTCCAGAGTCATCAGTTTGTAGAGAAGCAAAGAGGCGTCTCTCTGAAAGATGGGCAATGATGACATCTAATGGTAGCTTTCAAGAACAAAGACCTGTTCGGAGAAGCTCAAGCACATTGGGTGAAATGCTTGCTCTTTCTGAGACAAAGAAGGCTGGAATGTCAAAAGAACTAGGTAGTACTAGTGAAGAACCTAGGAATTCTGATTCTCTCTTTGTTAGTGAGCAGACAAAGGATGAAAATCTTGATAATTCTCCTAGGAATCTCTCAAGGTCAAAATCTGTCCCTGTATATCCTGCTGAGTTTGGCACCAGGCTCAATGTAGACATTCCAGATCCAGATGGAGGCAAACCAGAGGTTTTTAAGGAAGCCACAAAGACAAGAAGTGGAAAATCATCATTCAAAGTAAAGGTTTCAAGTTTGTTTTTCTCAAGAAACAACAAACCTGGTAAATATAAATCTGAATGCAAAGATGAATCTCGCTCCTCAGGAATACATCCTGGTCAAGTAGGCAAAGATAGAGGTGAACGACTTAGTGATGAAGGGCCTGAATGTCTGTCGCCTGTCGAGCAGGATCCATCAATTAAAGCAGCTCGCCCAAATTTAATTGCCCAGCAGGGCATGACATCTCCTGAGGTAATTTTACTATCATCGTGGTTGGCTATGTCCCCCCCTCTTTCCTTCGAATTTTTTTAAGTCTGTTACTTGATGTTTGCTTTGATATGGTGAATACGGGTGAATCGGTAACATGAAAAGCTTCTGTGCTCGCTGTTTTGATATAATTGATTATTTTTTCTCCTTACGAAATGCTTACAACTATCTAAGTGCTTTTGTTGACCTTCGCATTCTCGTACTCCTACATTCTCAAACAGGATGGCCGTCAAAAGTGCTCTTACAGCTTCCACCAAGACAATGTTTAGGTTGATGAATATTTAGGTATATATTACAGTTGCCGTGACCAATAATTTGTACTACCCTATAAGATTATGATAAACATGAGTTACGAAGATGGTAATCCACAAGATGATAGGAATAGATAATAATTCAGATTTTCTTAATCGGAAAGAAGTTGCAGTCATATATCCGAAGGACGAAAGGGATGCACGTTGAGTTCTGATTACGTGTTTTCTTCTGCTTTCCATAGGGTTGTTTCTTGATCGTTGATTTCTTTACTTAAAATGGTTGTAATTTCACTAACATATGTTCATATTATCATGAACCGGGAAAACTTAGGACATCATTAACAGTTTTCTACCTTTTCAGAGTGGAATCTCTGTGACAAAACCTGTTGCACATGTAAACCCAAGTGACAACCAGGACCATCCTAGTCCAATATCAGTCCTAGATCCAAATTTTGAAGAAGATGAACATACAGCGCTGGAGTCCTCGCGTTTTATCAAGCCTGGCTGTCATGGTAAAGTTTGTTGTCTGGTTCGCGCGTCCATGTTATTTTTTGATATGTTGTTTCATTTAGTTTATTTACTTTTCATTTTGGAAAAACAGGACTTGAGTTGCCATTTCGTCCTGTTAGATCAAATTTGATTGATAAATCACCACCCATAGGATCTATTGCCCGGACTCTACTGTCAAATGATTTGGTTATGGATACAGCATCGTCATATCCCTTAAAACCATCCTTACCCTCCCCTGGAGCAGAGGAAGAAGAATTGTTTTTCTTTCTTCAGACACTATTATCAGTGGCTGGACTTGATGTTGAGGAGCAACCTGCCTCATTTTTGGCTAGATGGCACTCACCAGAGAGCCCATTGAACCCATCATTAAGAGACAAGTACATAGATTTAAATGAGGAAGAGACACTACATGAGGCTGAGCGAAGGCGAAAGAGATCGACCCGTAAACTTGTGTTTGATTGTGTGAACGCAGCATTAGTGGACATTGTAAGGTATGGATCGGCTTCATGCCAAAGAGCCATTCCGTGCATTGGGGCCAGTAGTAGCTCATTGGAGAATGCATCATTGATGATGGTGGACCAGGTGTGGGCCTGGATGAAAATATGGTTTTCTGGTGATGCCAAATGCTTTTTGGTCGATTATGGGGACGACAACAGCTTGGTGGTTGAGTATGTGGTAAGAAAGGAGGTGGTGGGGAAGGGTTGGACTGATCATTTGAGAGTGGAGATTGATAATTTAGGAAAGGAAATTGAAGGGAAGTTGCTAGAAGAGCTCGTGGAAGATGCTGTGATTGAATTGACGGGTAGACTTTGAGGAGACTTACATTTTAGTAACTTGCCTAGTTTCTTTAATTTACAACTCTTATTGTTTGTGTCAATATGTTATTCTCTATAAAATGGTCCCCAGCTCATCTCTAATTATTTAATGCTGCAAATGTTGCAAATATGTTATCCATATATTTGTCTGGATTTCTACTGTACAACCTTTTCTTTTCATTTTATCCAATCAGAACACCAGAATCTTCATGCATAAATATATTAGATTTGCCTTGCATTGTCATATATTATGGATGGTCTTGATGGTGGTTGCTTTTGTGAAGTATTTCTATATGCACAAAAGTTATACCTGAAGAAAATCTTGATTGTTGTATGATTATATCTTGTTTGGGAAGTGTTTATAAATAGATTGAAATGAACGGTGAATAAGTTGGTAGTGCTTGTGAATCTCTCTAAATGTATGGATAAAAAATGGCTTGAGTGGTTGTAATCAGTTTATAAACACGAGCCAAACATGGATTAAATGTAACTATGATGAGCTTAGTGTATTTAAGATGAATTTTTAGCCTGTTTATCATAATGGAAAAAGAGCATCTGGTATCTACCATTTGACGTTGCCTAATTAACACAAATTCCAAAAAGCTTCATAATTATATCCACTAAATAATGAGCAAGAAGACCACCACCACACGAGATATGTTACCAAAAGGGAAACATGTGACCCTGCTAGTGTAATATTCACAAGCAGACCAACCAATATGAATCATGCTACATGAATAGGGCCACATAGGCCCGACGTGGCGTCCCCTATAGGCAGGGGCACCTGCGGTGGCGCTGATTCTACTAGAGATCAGTTGCACTCAATTTGTAGCAATTGGTCTCCAATAGACGATTTCTGGCGCCCGAGTCAGGTTTTTATTTAGAAGAACATTATATCCTTATCTTTTTGTTAGGACGATGGCTTTCGAGAAGGAAAATCAAGGTGGAAATATTTATATGTAACGACATATATCAAGTGAACGATATAGCCTTACAAAACCTTCCATATTCATTCCAATCAACATGGTTCTATACTTCTACTTGTATAGGCTATTTGTTAAGGTCATTCAACAGCACAAACACTGCAGAATTCAAGCTGAAATTTGAAAATTTTCATTAGACCTTGACTGGTAGTCTCTGGCCTGCCAAATATATGACAGCACAGAGGACAAATGATATTTATCAGTGTACAACCAAGGATTATACTTGCAACCAGTAAGCATCAGGTGTACTATCAATATCAATCCCTTTTAAACTTTTACCACAATCCAAAGATATCTCGTGACCAAAAAGCAGAATCTCAAGGGCCCGTTTGTTAAATTTTTTGTTTTATATTATGAGGCCTTTTTTAAAATTACGGAAATGTGTTTGCTTTTTCATAAAAGTTAAAAAACGTGTTTTTGAAATTTTGAAAAATTATTTTATGACATTTTATTCTGTACAATTTATTATTCAATAAAATATAACAATTTTATGTTGATATACTATTAAGTTATATACAATTTGAAATTTGTGAATCTTATAATATTTTGTTACTGCTACAAAAGTCAAATAAATTTTAACTTGACAAAATTTAGAAATAAAAAATAAAATTAATGATGTAAATTGAAAATTGAAGTAATTAATAGGCGTTCGAGCTATTTTTATTTTTTTACAATTTACAATTTAAAATTTTATTTAAACTCTGTTTTTTTCATTGAAACGCACTCATTAGTCAAAAATACATTTTGAATTTTACATTGGAAATTTAACTTTTTTAAAATGCATTTTCAAAAATATGTGACTAAACAAATTTTGGGCGATCATGGTGAAACAATGTAAAATTGGATGGTTTGACTGAAACTAAGTATGAAGTACAAATTGGGTGGTCAATGTTACATTAAATATGAAGTTGATGGTCATTGATGATGTCATTTATGAACGTCTCGAGCACGAGGACTTCCATTGGTCTCCTTTCGCGATTAGGAGACCTGAATCGTCGAGCTCATGATGTGTCCTCGAGATAGCTCGAAGATCGGCCTCGCAGATTGCCCCCCAGAAACACACTAGTACTCCTCGAGATAATAGTGGTCGGGATATTTACTTGGTCAACGACAAAACAACTCGTGATCAAGCGTCGCTAGCCCTCATCCAGAAGGAATCCTAGCCCCATCCAATTGATGTCACTCACGAATTCTAGATCAACAAGGAGTCTTTTCGTACA
>CAIGRR010187525.1:0-10488 GCA_903798365.1 Fraxinus sp. 1973-6204 | reverse complement strand
TTCCACAATGGCAAATATAGAAATAGAGGGTGAATTGGTTTTCCCTTATTCCCCTTCCATATCATCAGGTTGGCAACACAATGGGTGAGACCAACTTGAGCTGTCTGATGTAATTTAGACAGGCCATAGATCACCATCAATTTTTTTTATTTGTTCACTGTCCCCAGTGTAATATTATTGAGCCACTTGTGCACCTCTTATATTTTGCGCCCCTAACCTAAGAGCCCCCTGAGGGAATTTGCACTGAGAATGTCAAGATCAGTGAAGACGGATTCCTATTTATCAGTTTATTACCAANCAACACAATGGGTGAGACCAACTTGAGCTGTCTGATGTAATTTAGACAGGCCATAGATCACCATCAATTTTTTTTATTTGTTCACTGTCCCCAGTGTAATATTATTGAGCCACTTGTGCACCTCTTATATTTTGCGCCCCTAACCTAAGAGCCCCCTGAGGGAATTTGCACTGAGAATGTCAAGATCAGTGAAGACGGATTCCTATTTATCAGTTTATTACCAAGCTCAGCTTAAACAGCTGTCAGATTAGTATATTCTAATTTCATATATGCGAAAAAACTTTATTTGGGTTTGTCTTCAGGCAAGGTGAGCAGGATGTCTGAAAAAGAAAAACAAATGCTGCGTGCTATGTCCAATCCAAGGCTTCTTAACCAGTTTCCTTTACTTCTCCTTTCGATAAAACCAGTCCAAGCTAATACAAAACCACAAACTGGCAATACAATAGATTTAAAGTACTTTGATTTCCAAGATGGATAAGAATTGATATACATCACCTTTACTGCAGCTGTAAGTGTAACACATGCCAGAACCTTTATCTCCAGCTCGCAAATCTGCCTCCACAACTCTTCCAATTGGTCCTGCTGCAGCACTGCAACCCGCACCAAGAGAAAAGTGCAAGCGACTACAAAATGCTTTCACGGCTTTAGAGTCATGTAACACAATAATGAAATCCATGAGTTCGCCCCCAACCTGTGATTAGAAAAAAAGCACGATAATCATCAGTAACAAATTATCAAAACTCACAAATCATGTGATGCAACCACACAAGTAAAAGAAGACAACTCATTCTGAGTAATAGTAAGAGGTGATCAAGTTTTAGTAGGTAAGAACTGCAGATTGCATAGGGAAGTAGAGCAAATAAAACAGATAGAAAAATATAACTTCTTTACAGTTCAAAAGATAAACAATTAAACATCATGAGCTTAACGTAAAATTACGGAAAAGTTGATTAATAAATCAAATTAATGAGACAATGGCCTAACTCATTCATGTTAGATGACCAAATCATCCCCAATTTATATAACTCCATTTCAGTCTAAGAACTGATGAAATTGATTTTAATTTATTCAAAATTTACATACGTAGTTTATTAAACCAAAAATGCGATTGGCCTAACTCATTCATGTTAGATGTCCAAAGTATCCCCAATTTATGTAACTCCATTTCAATCTAAGAACTGAGGAAATTGATTTTGATTTATTCAAAATGTAAGTACTTTATTAAACTAAAATGCGAAAATGTAAACCCTGATGATATACCTGAGCACCCCATCCCAAACCAACAGAAAGTATGGCTGATGGTGCAGACCACGATCCATCTGACCTCCGAGCAATAACCAAGCCCGTTCCAAGTTTGTAAGCAAGTATTGCCCCAACTTTGGCAACTGTTAAAATTGCCAAACCTCTGGCTCCTTTCAAAATTGCAGCAGGGATGGATTTCTCAGGGTTCAATCTAGCAGCCTGTGCATTTCAGATTACTCTAGTAAATTTCAGTTTCAACCAGATTAAATAATGTCCTTCAGATAATTATAAACAATTCACAATTGATTCAAGAACCTGTAATAGAAACCCTTTTACAAGTCATTCCTCTCACCCGTGTGAAATCAATTTATTAGAAAAACTAATAACAAGGTTCTTCTAGAATCAAGGGAACCAATAACTTGCAGAAAGCATGAAAAAGAATAGGAGAAGAACCTGACAGTAACTCCTCAATGTATTAGCTGACTTGTATATCTCATGCTCCATGGATAAACCCACTGGAAGATTCAGCCACCCTCTTGAGCAAGTCCAATCTATGACATCATGCTTTGCAACCTGCGCAGCATTGCTGATTGTGTTGATTAACACTCCTTGCAATGGATCAAGCCTATCGTAGCAGGTATCGCACACCCTCTGTGGATTCCTCTCTCTAAACTTAAAAGGTAATAAGCATCTCCCTTTTGAGCAGAGCCTGCAAAATATACCTCCGCAGAACCGGCAATGATGTCTTCCACGAGTCAAAGCTGTGAAAGGAGCATTGCACTGCATACAAACTGTAGTGGAGCTGTCTGGAAGCCACTCAGGAGGTTCAGCTTCCAACACCTCCTTGTAAGCAGTGTAATTGAAAGCATTTGGCTCTAGAAGAGGAGGCGCACTGGGTATGTATACTGAAGCATTCAAGAATGTCTCACCATTCTTAGAAGATTTAAGAAATGAAGTGTTGGAAGAGGGTAACTGGGGGAGGCTGCTTACAACAGAATGATTTTTGTTACTCCCACTCAAAATAGCAAATGCCCCACTCAGTAAGTTTTTCAAGTTGATCTCGGGAAGGCCAACTTGTTGCTGGAAGTTGGAGTTATCCTCACCTGAATCATACCCTCTATCCACAAAATCTTCAGAATCAACTGGAAATGGATAGGAAACTTTTTTATTTGAGGATTTTGGACTCTGACTTTCTAACGGATCCCAGGTACTATCATCAAAGTCATCAACGTAGCTGGACCTGCTATTCTCTTTATCCATATTGGAAAGAGATGAGTACGAAACTTTCCCTTCAGAATTTGCCATAAATCATGCCCTGCTGTGAATGGTGCCAATTAACAAAAAAATCGCAAACCGAAATTGTATAGAAGAAATAAAATAAAATATGGGCAGTTTTAACATTTTTTGTCATTATCTGCATAATAAAATACCTAACTACGTACTAAAACATAATGAAATAAAACAATATGAAGCAGAACTCTAACTAAAATAAAAGAATGATAAAAATAATTAATCATTAGCAAAAAGTACATTAAATTATGCAAATTTTAAGCCAAATTTTAAAATCAGAGATGAAATCAAATGAAAAAATAAATATGTGAAATCACTAGCACTTTCAAAGGTAAAATCGACTGGAATCACGCAGACGTGAAAGAAAAAATCAAAATATTTCAACTAAACAATAGGATACTCACCATATACTAATGGATATCAATCTATCGAATACAGTAATAACCGAATTAAAGTGATTGAACCATCAATATATTTTAGGTTAGGAATATTGAGCTACCCAGTTCATGAAATCCTAATTTGGGGGTTTAGCTTCTCTAGGTTATATGAAAATAGACACAAAATCAAAAATTAAATAAATGAATATCAATAAAACAATAATCAAGAATTGAATGGTAATAAGCGATGAGTTGATCGTTATCGTTAATTAAAAGAATATATATAGAAATTAATACCTGATTATATTTGAATTTAGATAGGATTGAAGGTGAAAAACAGATTCTGTTTTTGCTGAAGCAACAACGCGGGTTTGGTTGGTTCTTGTGGGCTTGAACATGAATATCGCTTAAAACCGGAATTTTGGGGCATTATATAATAACTTCACGGCTTGGCTTGGCGTGGCGTGGGGTTTTCTGTACAACCCAGTGGAGCCAATTCTGACTGAATCTTTGATTACAAATATGTGGGCTAAATCAAAGTCCATCTACAAGCCCATCAAGTAGCCCAATGAACAAATGTGAAAGTTAGGCCCAGTAAGTAGTTGAGTTCTGTCTTCACTTATGCTTAATTCCTCAAAACAAATACCTCAATTCATTCATTATATCTTGCTAGCAAATATCATGATGTCAAGTCACATGTGATGTTACTTGTAAATTATATTTGGCCCTTTTTGGTAAAAATTAAATTCTGATTTTCATCGGTAAAAGTCAATAATTAGTTTTAATCACATATTTAGAATTCACAACTTTTTAATCATACATTTCATCATTTTTTTTTCTAAATTTACTAAAAGTCTTATTTTAACTGCCATCAAACAACGAATAAATAGCATTTATCTTATTTATTTGTTTGGCGCAAATAATATCTAACTTATTCACGTATAGGTAAGAAAAATCACAAAAAATATTTTAAGAGCTTGTTTGGTACGACTTAAAATCCAATTAAAATTGAAAATATGGCCGTTATTGGGTCTCACCCGTGTAATAAAAGTCAACAATAACGGCTATATTTTCAATTTTAATCTGATTTTAATCTCAAACAAACACCCTCTAAATGTTTTCTTTCGATACTTGTACGTATACGGTGTAATACCAAATGCCGTATTAAAACAATACACCATAATTCACCTTAATCCAACACAAAAGAAATCAGATTGTGACATCTTCAGGTCAAATTCTGGAGCAGTAACACATATAACACGCTAATAATAATAATGAAAACATTAGACTCCATCAGACTCGTAATTTCTTTCCAGGATGTGACTCCTCATCATACATTCTGCTATCATCAAATTTGTCGCCCTTCTCCTTCTTTTTGGCCAGGATTTGGTTAATCTTGTGAAGATCATTAGTAAGTTTCTGTTCTCTGTTCTGTTTTCGTGTCTTGCGACCATCTTGCATCTTCACACCAAACTGGAATGCAGCTTTTGGCATCGCTTCCTTTTGCTCATTGTATTTTGCCCACTCCTCTTCTGTCTCGAAGTCCCAGCGATGAAGGCGTCCTTTGGCCTATAAGAGAATCACATAATCACCCTTAGATAACACGATCTTTATATGATATGTCAATCTAGAACAGCTGGCCACCTCATTTAGAAGTTTAATGTGTTACATAAGTGACATTTATTCAAAAGACCAAAAGAATCACTTACTCGTCCACCCATATCCATTTTTGTCAAATCAGCTTCATCGTCGCTGTCAACAATCTCCCGGTTATATTCTTGGTAACCAGGATAGCATTCAGAGTAACTATCAGATATGAAATTGGGATCCTTTTCCCTGGAGTCTTTCTCCCTTAATTGCTGAAGCCTGTGATCATCCCTCTTGAACACCGACCCTAAGCCCCTGTCCTTCTCTTCTTGAGTCATGAATCGTGGGTCCTCCTGAACATTTATACCAGTTTGCATATCATATGCCTGAATGTCTTGCTGTAGATATTGCTCCGGGTATGAAAGTTGCTCAGCATATTGGTAGTCTTGCCACTCTCCCTGATAACCACCAGCTAATGCTTGTGCTTGCAAAGCATCGTAACCATTCTGAACATGGAATAAACATTGAGAAAACAGTTGAAAATGGAGCAGTCGACATGAAAGGAAAAGAAACTAAAAGTCAAGCGTCCGTTGCTATTGGGAGAAGAGTAAAAAATGTCTCATATATAAGAAAGTTTCAAGTCATGCAAAGGCTCATGTTCAATGTTACCGTCAAGAGCTAAAACCCAAATAACACTCACCACTTGTTCCCAACCATGAGATGGCTCGGTGGGTGCAACTGGGCCATAGGCAGGTTCATTGAAATAGGGAGTCCTCTCTTTATTGCGAGGAGATTCTTCCATATCCTCTGAAATCGGGCTTTGGCTCATATCCTTACTGGGAATGGAATAATCAATACCATCCCCCACAAATATATCTTCCTCTTCTTTCCTCACAGCAGTTGGTCCTGGTTTCTCCTTTGAATCAGGATAATTCTTTATGGGAGGTGGCGGAGGAAGTGGAAGGATATCTCCCGCATTTTGATTCTTCAGCATTTCAGACTTCAACACCCTCTCATCTTCACCAAATCCATTAGAAGCAATTGATAGCTTTCCTGTATTCAAAATCGCCTACATTATGTAAAGCATAAACATTCGCAAACAAAGGGAATGAATTATATCCTGAATTTGACAAAATTGTACAACCCTAAAATACAATAACGAAATTGAGGCGATAACCAAGTGCAGAGCATAAGCATCTGAAGTAAAAATATATATATTCCACTTATTACAAAATGAGGTATCCCTCAGTTAAAAATCATCTAAATACTCAATTCAATAGAAATTCATCATTACTGCATGAGGATCAAATGCAGGGAACTTGATGTGAACGCGCAATCATGCTGAATTGCTGATTATGAAAATTCTACCTGTTCTTTTGGCAAGTAGGAATTTATCTGCTCATCCAGCTTAGATAATAAGTCATTGAGCACAGTGCAAGCATATATCGTGACTAGTTTGATAGCAAACGCGTATTCATAAAAATCAAAATATTGACACCTCATTTGGACAAAAAAATATGCATATTATAAGAGCACCTCTTCCATCCTTTTCTTTCTTCTTCTTCTTCAGAACTTTCCCTGATGATCCAAGACGAAGATATGACATAATCTTAGCAATTCGATCTAAAACAGAACCATCAACGCTAACTGTAACCATTTCCTGAAATTGGAAAGAAAGAAAAACATCATCATACATAAAAAGAAATCCGTTTAAGTGGAGGATAGACTAAAAAAGGAAAAGTAAGTACCTCGGGAACAGGACAATCAGCTTTACTTCGGTGCAGAGTGGTTGGAATATCATGAGAAAACCCACTTTCCTGGCAAATATGAACAATAATTTTTTATTGGAAGATATCACCAAACATCATTTTTTTGCACAAGTAGGAAGAAAGAATTTTTAAGTCTCTGACACTTCCGTATACATTGTTTCTACCAGGCACACACTAAACAAGAAACAGTTACTTAAGCCATCCCTTTTCCATATTCAAAACATATTACTAAAAGAAATATCATATCAGGACAAAGCCAAACTGAGTAGGACAAGATATGCTATAATTGCATTCACTTAAACATAAATGCATTTCACAAGATGAAACAATTAAACAAAATTGCGTGACAAGAATTTGGGTGATGTAACAACACCAATGAAATTGTGAGCTGTGGGAGGAATAAGTGACCACCACATGCCTGGTGCCTCAGTCCCCATTCAAGGTGTGAACGCAATGCACCAGAGCACAAAAAAAATATATCATACTATCACCACTTCAACAGAGCCCCATAGGTATTTAGAACAAACGTTCTCCTCTTCCTCTTTATATATCAACGTATATCTCAAGTTTTTAGTACATCTTATATCCAGATCATAAATGGAGAAGCTAACAACTAAAAATATGCAAGTAGCCTAAACCACACTAGGTTATGTATGTCTGACCCACATACAGGACTTCTTAAAGTAACCCTTATCAAGAAAACACCTGCCAATACGGAAAAAGATAGCATCCATAAAAAACATATAACTTATGAATTCTCTCAGCTAAGTAACGTGAATTTTAAAAATGCTACAGATGACTGGAATGAGGGGAAGAAAAAACTTACCATGTTGTAAATGAAAGCCATTCTTCCAGGAAGGAACATTTCATTGGTCTTGATAACAGTTTGGGGCTTGACGATCCACTGATAAACTGACTGCAACAAGTATAGCAGTAGGTTACTTAGTATGAAAAAATTCAAATAAATTACACAGTTTTAAACTAATACTTAATGAATTCCAGTAAATCTAAGCACCTTTGCTGTTGCAGTGCGGAATGACACGGGTTGGTCTTCCTTGTATCTTCTGTTCACAGAAGAGATACTCTTAATGCACAAAACAAACCCCAAGAATTGCTTAGGCAAGCATTTTTTATTGAGTTAATTAAATGAGTGCTCACTGAACTTATACTTAGATTACTACTTGCTCACTAAACTTTAAATGGTTACTCAATGCTCACTGAACTATTCATTACTTTACTCAAAACTCATCATAACTAATTCCATGTATACAGCTCGACAAATATGTCTACATGGTGAATAAAAAAATGACGGGGCATTTGAATCATATCCACCTCTTATACATTTTTTTTTTGTAAAAAATTCATTTATCTTCTCCAAATTTTCGAAGTCGAGGAGCCTATTCTCATGGTGAACCAAGGAATGGATTGGTACGTGGGGAGGATGACAACATGGAAGTGATTGGGTTTTTCGAAGGTCTTGATGAATTCCTAAGCAGTCTTCCAATTCCAAAAAAATAAAAATATTCCATGTGACCTGGGAATCAAAGAAGCATGTTAGAGGCGGAGAAGAACGTGATTTGGGGAAAAAGGTGATTTGAGAATGGAGCTATTTGAAAATTTGGAGAAGATACATGAAATATTTTTTTAAAAAAAATTATAAGAGGTGGATATTATTCATGTGCCCCGTCATTTTTTTTATTTGTCATGTAGACATACTTGTCTAGCTGTATACATGGAATTAGCTATGATGAACATTGAGTATAGTAATGAATAATTCATAAGTTTAGTGAGCAAGTAGTAACTTAAGTATAAGTTCAATGAGCACTCATTTAATTAACTCATTTTTTATTACTAGCAGAAGCATTGCTTATAGGAACAAAACAACATTTGTTGCGTCATCTCGTGGATTTCCAGTAACAAAAATGCAGATGTTCCTTGATAGCCTAAAACTACTTTGCAAAGAATGCTTGAAAGTTATTTCACTTATTCTAACTAAGACCCTTATCAGACCGTTTATGGAATAGCATTAGGATTCTTTGAGAAGAAGCATATTTCCTATTTTTTCCCTTTTTCATTTTCCATGGAAAATATTTCCCGGACATGGATAGTCATCAAGCATAAGCCTTTGTTTGGGTTTCCTATTTAGTTGCTAAGAAGTTACTAACCACACATTTCATAGGACCTACAAGTAGTACCTAGTTATCCACCACTCATATCTGCTAACTTATAATTCTAGCAACTGAAAAGGACATCCAAACAATAGCTAAAACTCTAAGAGTAGTAGCTTATGGCAGTCTTAAAACTGGTACATCCGCCCTCTAGGACTAGCTTCCTCTCTTTGACAACCTAGGTGACTGCATAGATGCATTCTCTGAGATTGGTCAAAATCGTCGCCATTCGAATTTTTTCCTCCCCAATAATCCTGGTATATTCTCTCTCCATCTTGCTGCTAAGCGGCTTAAGGATCTCCTTACGGTTAGAGAAATTATGCTTTTCAACATTTTTCCGCTGAAGAAGGCACATGCATAACTCTCTTTGGCTTTTCACTGAAACCCACAAGCCTAAACATAAGGTAGGTGCTTTCAGTTTGTTTTTTGGTTTTACATTTATTCCTAATAGGCATCTCATATCTTTTTATGACATTAAAAATGAGTCCCAATTCCATGCACAGCTGTAGCTAACATTCTAAAAGCTTTCCACATAAGGAGTATATTCTTCTTTCTAAGCAGCATACTTTTGTTAACAATAATCAAACATAATCTGAGAGATATAAAAAGAGTTCAACCATTATACAAATAAAAGAGAATTTGATGAATACTTTTTCTGAAACAGAATAAAAGGTCAGATAGAGAGAAGTGAATATCAATTTGCACAGAATCTAAAACACCCACTCAAGCCACTTACGCAGCTTTCCCATTAGATTCTTCTCCAATATCAGGCTTTTTGTCGATTTCACTTCGCACTTTGTTAAGTAAAGCATAATCTAACCCTTTCACCAGATGTGTGTGCTCCACATCACCTGCATGACATTACAACCCATGTAAGAGAAGACGCTTAATAGGGAAAAACAACAACTAAATTAAGAGCCAACATCAGTCAAATATTACTGTAGATGGGAAAATGATAACAGGTTTTACCAGCAATAGAGACTAGCCCTTTGCATTCATTTCAATACAAATTCAATAGGGGTTAAGAACTTCTGCATTGGCGACTAAGAGGGTGCAGAAAATTTTGATTTAACCCTTATGAAAACCAAATTTAGCTTGGATCTGAGAAATAGAAGATCAAAATATCCTTCTTTCTTTAAAGGACTGATAAGGAATGCTCAAAGAACAAAACAATGGCCTGAAAGAAAGTGGATGCAACTAGGCTGTAAGACACCAACTCAGAGACACATTGAGGACAATTGTTAACAGTTTAAACTAAAAAACACCATTCAATTTTGAAAGACCCAGTACATTCACATTGTAATATTAGACGTATAACAAATAATTAATCCCAGACCACTTACCTCCAAGATATTTACTCTTCTCTATAGATAACTTGTGAGCATCTGCAGACCTACAAATATCATCCAAAATAGCAATTAAATACAGTGATTATTCAGAATTATAACATGCAAAGAATTTTAAAAAAAGGAAAAGAAAGGAAAAACTGTTAAATGAAGATTCAATACTGGCATCTCACCCAAGATCCACAGTTCCCGGGGGAGCAACAGCATGGAAAGATGTCAATTCAGAAATTTCATAATCCGGATTCTGATCCTCCCTCCGCTCTTTTGCTCGGTCTCTGTATTTCGGCAGCTCAGGCTCTTCCGCCTTCTCCTCTTTACTGCAACAACCAATTCATCACTCGGTTACTTCTACACTACTCTCCTCAAGTACACACACAAATATCACCAAATAATACCATGAAACTAATTAAC
>CAIGRR010187501.1:0-11060 GCA_903798365.1 Fraxinus sp. 1973-6204 | reverse complement strand
TCGACTTGTTGAAATGTGAACTTGTGATAGTAAAATTCATCCAAACTAAGAGAGGGTAAGGAGTAGAATTAAATAAGTTCAACTCAGGATGCATCCTGAGAAAATTAAGTGAGAATAATAAGTTTGGGGGATGTGTATCTCTTAAGAGAAGAAAGGAAATATTTGACTACTATTGGTCGAAATTGGAGTCGATCATGAGTTTACACCTATTTACATCGAGTTTTGCAAGTAACTAGTAGAGGCTAATTTGATTTTGTAATGTTGAAACTATTCATTGTGTTGATAGTTAAATTTCAATCCTAAGACACGACAGGTGATCAAACCATGTTTGGAGTTAAGCTACAGTTTGTTTGAGAACAAACAATTGTTCAAGTTTGGCAGATCTGATAAGTGCATTTTACACACTTATTTAGGCCACAAAATATGGATAGTTATTGGAAAATATATTAAAATATGGCTTGATTCTATATAAATTATGTTTTGTAAGATAACATTGATGAACATGTGAAATTGAGGAAAAAGAAGTGAAAAGGACTAAAATAGAAGAAAACCAAAATTCAAGGACCAAAGTGCAAATAGCCAAAAGATGACCCGAAAGAAGAAACGAAGATGTGAAAAGAGTCGAACACCAATTTAGTGAATGAATGAAGTGTTGGAAGAAGAAGAAATGAGAAAAGAGATCACAAAACGAGAAAACGAAGTTGGGAGACCAAAACGCAGAGAATGGAAGTTTGCTTGAACTATGCGGTCACATAGTACATTGACGAAGGAAAAGTTTCGATTTCCTTGTTTCAATAAAACTCTTATGGAAACAAATTTTATAGCTTCAAAAAAATTCTTAAGAGCCGTCCATAATGCATTTCAACATATCTTTTAAGAGCTTTGGGGCATAGAATGAGACAAGTACATGAAGATTCAATTCAAGCTTTATTTTGATGATGTCGATTCTTCAATATTTCTTTTATTTTCTTTCTTATACCATGCTATGCTAGTTTTCTTTGTACTAGGAGAACGATAAACCATTTAATATGAGTTTTTAATCTTGAGTTTTATATAATTGACGTTGAAACCCGTTGTTGGATATTGAATAATTTATATGATTTTATTTTCTCCACAATTATTGTGCACAGTAGTTATGTGAATTTGATAGCTTATTTTATGCATTCGAAAGAAGGAAAATATGTTGAAAATATATAAATTGTCATAGGATCCAAAAGGGGATAGAAACATATCGCTATACTCTATGTGAATCTTTAAGTGTTCATAAACATTCATGCGCATTTATGTGTTCGCATCCATCATAAAAATATAGGTGGATCATATATAAAAGTAGGTTTAACATTACTCGAGAGAGATTGTTAAATAAAATAGGAACATTGATTCGTCAAATTCAATCGTGTTGTCAACGTGTAAAACTATGATTAAAACTAATTATTGCACAGAAATTTGGGATCCTAGTATGTTTGTCATTCATTAAAACACATTCACTTGCGTTCAACATAATTTGTATTTAACTTAGTTAATGTACTCATAATTGCATAAGTAGATTAATTTAGATATAATTTAGTCATAAAAACATCATATTATTCTTTTTCGGTTAAATTCGCGATAATTAAAATATAAATAAATCAATCTCCGTGGGACAATACTTGAACTCAACTCCACTTTATTACTTATTAACGAACCGTACACTTGCGATGATTTTAATTCGAAATATATTTTCATGAACAGACCTCAACTGGAGAAATTTGTTTATCAATGGCCTACGGTGCTGAAGCAATGAACCTAGTAAAAGTTGGATTAATCTTTCCCCGTCGATTGCAATTCAATGAAATATCCAACGATCAGTTGAGAAGATGCGAGCTCAACTTCCTCAACGAAAAGAGGGATGAATCTCAAGTAAAACTACTCGTGTATCAAAGGAATATGACATGCTATTACAACGCGAGAGTTAAGAAAAGTTCCTTTCGAATAAATGACCTAGTGCTTCGGAGGCTTTTCCTATCCTCCAAAGAACCCGGGGTAGGTACACTAGGTCGAAACTGGGAAGGTCTGTATCGGGAAGAAATACGACATACGGCACCTATTGAATAGAAGACCTTGATAGGAAAATGCAACTCGCCCTTGGAACATAGAACATCTCGGGATATACAACCAGTAAATGGGCTTTCCCAACCCGTGTAAATATTTCGAAGTGATTCAATAGAAGTATGTTTTGTTTAAAAGATGCAAAACACGTGCATCTTATGACGAAGCTAAACTTCATGGGAAAAGCCCTTATATGGATGAACCATCCACCATGTATGGAAGCGTGAGCGCATTGAAAATAGGATCAGATCCCTGATGGTTCTCCGAGGCATACAACACATGCCTACAATGACGAAGGTGAATTTCATTGGAGAAGCCTCTACATGGATGAATCATCCATCATGTATGGAAGTGTGGGCGCCTCGGAGAAGAGGATTAGATCTCTAAAAATATTACCTCATTGGTCCTCCGAGGCATACAACACATGCATTCCATGACAAAGCTAAACATCATGGGAGAAGCCCCTACATGGATGAATCATCCACCATGAATAGAAGTGTGAGCATCTCGAAGAAGAGAAACGAATCCCTAAAGGGATTACCTCATTGGTTCTCTGAGGCGTACAACACATACCTTCCATGAAGAAGTTTAACGTCATGGGAGAAGCCCCTAAATGGATAAACCATCCACCATGTATGGAAGCATGGATGCCTTGGAGAAGATGATCAGTCTCAAAATGCAGCAGCATAGCCATCATTGATCATTCAATATATAACACATGCACGTGTATTGAAAGTCGAAACTTCAACTGTCTTTTCTTGATAACGTACAAAAATATCAAATCATTAGCACTATTATCAAAAGCATACTTTATTTTCAATTAAAATTTGGAGCTCCAGCAGTTCAGTACTTCCTTACTTCAACTCATTAATTAAATTTTAGCTATTTTCAATTAAGAAGGAGCTCTAGCAGTTTAGTACTTCCCTATTTCAGCTCATCAAACAAATTTCAGTTATTTTCAATTAACAATGAGCTCCAGCAGTTCAACACTACATAAGGACAGGACGACATACGAAGATCAGGTTCAGCTTCGAACTCCAACTATGATATCAATATCTATACGTGGATTTGGAGGATTATTATGTTGTCAAAAACCTAACAATGACACGAAAACCTGCCTTCCCCAAAGAAACTTCACTCAAAATAAAAGTGCACGCATGATCTGAATAACCATACATGGATTTAGAGAACTATTGTTACGCTTCGCCACCGGGACTCACACATGCTGCCTTACTTGGCATCCCACGAGGAGTGTAACCAACCCACCGAAGCCTACACGGCATCACACGTGGAGTGCAACCGACCCACTGAAGCCCTCTTGCTGGAGCTTACGTGGCATCACACGTGAAGTGAATAGGACCTACCGAAGTTCTTGCAACAAGCACTTTCACTGAAGCGGTTGTCGAAGCCCTTCTTGCCGAAGTGGTGATGCTCAATGAGACTAAATCTGAAGCTCTACCACGACCCACCTTTGAAGATCCTGAATTTATGAAATTTTATTTGAATGATTGATGTGACCCATGTAATGAGTAATATGTTCTTGTCATTACAGATTGTAATGTGGCGGGCCCTTTTTAAGAGCATTTATTGCACCACAAGTTAGTTGGGTCAAAATTGATACCTAAGATAAGATGCTTCGATTAAGGGCATTGTCACGTGTCCCATAATCCAATGGGCATCATTTCACATGTAACACTATAAATATTTCCTCCTAGTGTTATTTGAGAGTAATGCAAATACATTTACTATAAGCTATATATTCCCTCCTTTTGAGTTAATTATTTTGTTGATAAAGATAGATGTTCGATCTTGACTTTTAGTTTGGTTTTTGTTGATTGTTCCTTATCTTGTGATTCCCCTCATATATCTTGCCAGCCCCAAAACATATTTGTCTCATGTTATAAAGCTTCTCCCACGTTCAAATTCGAAATACCGTCGACTAGTAAACTATACAAATGTGGTTAAATTAGCTTACGTGGACGTGAGTGGGTTCGATATCTGTTGTCCACGTCAACGGTGTAAAAAACGAGGTCAACACAATCAACTATACGTTCACCGCTTAAGGAGTGCAACTTTTCTTTGTCAAGTGTGCTTAATCATGCTAAAACTTAAAAATGAAATAAATACATCCAAAATTTGTCTACGGACATTATTTTCTCTATCACAAACAAAATATTATTATTTGAGTATTTATGATTTTGAGGATTATATTTTTATTGAAATTTTGAAAAATATGTATGAAATTCCTATAAATATATAAGGCATGCATCCATTAATTAATTTATCCATTTAAACTAATTAAAATAATATTAAGACTTTTAAGGCTTGAGACATAGCCCCTATTTGACAACCATCTTTTGAATAAATTTTTTGGAGAATGCGTTGTTAAAGAGTATGGGAAATTTTTTCATTTACATACAGTATATTTTATGGATTAATCTTTTTGTAACCATTGTTGTCAAACATCGGCTTAACCTTCACGCCTTAAGCTGTTTAGAACTTTTAAAACCTTGGTTACACTAGGCAATATTTGCAGTTTTTATACCTTTCGGTATAAACTACAACATTCAAATTTCGAATGACCCATAAAAAAATGCCTGTAATAATTATCCAAAATATGTTCCCAGAGAACACGTATATTACTTCTCCCTACGTTTTTCTTATTGTTCCTTAACTGGGGGAATTGTGGGGGAGGATGTGACTAATAAAAATAATACAAGCGTGGAAATCCCACAAACAAAATGTTTCCTTTCTGTGACCAAATTGCCTCGTCTACCTTCAGGGCAAAAAACTGGACGCTGTAATGCAAGTGATATTCCACAGTTCATGGACACACCAGCTTCGCCAACTAGTTCCAAATCCAGTAACACCTTCCCTGCTGTCCGTGTGTGTTTTTGTACCCATAGCTGGTGATTTCTCCTATCTGTACAAACCGTACGATTTTTTTATTTTTTATTTTTTATTTTGTTAAAGCGCAAGCCGATTATATGAAAAGAAGGGGGCATGGCAATCAAAGGGTCGAGAAAAATTAAACATGGAGGGAGTATTTATGGGGGAATATTATCTTCTTTGACATTATCTCAAGAGTTCAAATCAGCCCTTACTCCATACATAAGTCTATAATCTATAGATAAAATTCATACCATTTCGTAATTCTTCATCAAGGGTATAATTTAGTTGCTCTATGATAGGCAGAATGTTTCTGAAATCAATCTTAGGTTAATAGGTCGTTTTTCTGGTATATCAAAGTATGTTGCAATTAGTTTAATAGTCGATTTAATTCGTTCCTATTGAAGATGATGATCCTAAAATTCAGAAAAATAGGAATTCATACTTGGAAGAGATTTATTAATGGTAACAAAAGTTTCTAAACTTTGACTGTGAGATGCAAAACCCTATGATGCAATGCCCTACAATCAAAGTATATAGTCTTCCTTCTCGAGATATCTTTGATCTTTAAACTTTACCCATACCATCTACATTATTAATCCGTTCAAAAAATAAACCCCTGAAGTCGTCCTATTAGCAACAACATAAATCTTGGCCATAAGCTGATTGTTCATTAGCTGTGTGTGTCACGTGCAATTCATTAGTTAATGGTTTAAATAACTTACCATTAATGAGGGATTTGCAGAAGAATGAATGAAATGCAATATAAACATCCACAGATGGCGGCTCCCGCAACAAAATTGTAAAATAGCTTCTTATCGTCTCTTGTGGGTATGAAAGCTGACTTCAATGTGTTAGTCAACTCAAAAAGCCGATATGATACCTATACCAGTAAACAAAATGCAAACGAAAATGTCAAAAGGAAAAAGAAAAAAATATCAGTTAAATATAATCCAAAGATAAAGTTATGATTCACTCACCAAGATATAAATGGCAGTTGTGAGCATGAAGTTAAGCAAAGGATAGTTTGGGATCAAACAGAGTAGCCACTTAGGCTGTCCATTAGGCATGTTTGATCTGCATGAGCGTAAATAAAATCCAATGACACCTCCATTAATTTGGCTCAATTAAATTTTCATGTTGGTTAAGCCATTGCAAAGGAACCCTTACAAATTCAAGATTTTGCAACTCATGTCCTCTTTAAAAAGTTCATTGGTTAATTTAAGCTTCTACAGGTGTAAAATGGCAGGAAAATAGATTTAAGATAAAAATGGCAATATTTTGTCGCATCTACAATGTTGTACATGCCTCATTAAAAAAAAAAAGGTTCTATTCATGCACAAATGGAAAGAAGTGAATAAAATAGACATTTACAAGTAAATAACTATAATTCCGTTTTTCAGATATATAAATTATTTCTAAATGATTAAATGGTCAAGATTTATTTTCAGCCACACATTCTAGTAGATTCACGGGTACAGTCCACTTATCAACCACTCATTTCTATTTATTTATAAATTAAATCATTTATTTATTCTTCGCAAATGGAGGCCATATGTATACATGGATCAATTGCAAGCATTCGTTGAAAACAATGAACGTCCTCGATGAATACAAGAGATAGAGACCAAATCATTTCAATAACTAAAATTTAAAACCAAACACCTGAAATAGGAAAAATAAAGTGCACTCACCTTAGCCAGATGTGGAACTGGGAAATATAGGTTTCCAAAGTAACTTTGCCAAGCCACCTGATAGCAAGAGTGAGTTTGAACAACAAACAACCATGAATACAGTATTTCATGCCACTTGTGCAATTGAAAAGGCTATGCAGTTAATGACTTAAAATCAAAACGATATAGAACTTACGCAAAGAGGGTCAATGAAAAATTCCGAAGTTGCTGACAAGAATTCCGCAAACAAATATAAACACTGGGGAAAAGAAAAGCAAACTATGAAGGAGATCTTTGAGAAAATCTTTCTGGGTAAGTCTTGTTACACATGAATCTGTTAAAGATTTCAAATAGAAATTCTTCCCACCTAAAAAGGACATAGGTGATATCATAAAATGAGAATGAAGAGTTAGGACATGTCAATTCAAAACTTCAGGACATACGTTATGGGAATCCATGATGTGTATGGATGGAGCTTGTTATATGCAACCTTGTCCAACTTGTAGATAAATTCATACCACATATAGCCAACCTATGACAGATCATTAGCAAGTAATCAAATAACAAAATTTACTAAAAAATCAGATATATCATCTAAAATACAAACAGATGTCATGCTCCCTTTATTTTGAATTCAATCATGTGACTTACAGTCGAAGAAACAATCACAGCCAATGTTTTGATTGAGCGTCTGCGCTTTGCATCACACTCCTCCAGTTTCTCCATCCACTTCTCAACCTGCAACCAAATAATCACTAGACTTCAAAAATTCATCAACCAAGAAACACTGCGAAAGTACATTGTTTTAAGACAGTACATTGGGGTGACAATAGGCGTAGATCATTCCAATTATCCAAATATAACGGTCGAGCCCAGATCTAAAATGCCACTCATGTAGTCGAGGAAGATCCGGTTTTGCAGGATCGCTATATCCTGTCATTGAGATAAACAATTATCAGTCATTTAAGGCCTCAAACCAAAACAGTGGAAGTCTAACCCTGAATTTCAGAATTTCTCAGCGAGGTTTGATTTTTCGGGACAAAACAAAACAATAGAAATCAATTGGCTGCAGTATGGTAACATGGTAATTGATGATTACATACCTAACAGATAAGTGAAGGGACTCCAAACCAGGTCAAAAACTCCAGGAATTTCCCAAACGAAGATAACCACGAGAAAGCACATCAAAATTTTAAGAACCATTACTGATCGTATCTCATTATAGTTGTGGCCAATACCAAGGGCCCCATACACCATAAGAGTGAAGAGGGTGTGCATTGGGCAGATGTAGTATAGCATATAATCATTGTTAAGAACAATACAACAAAATGCCACAAAAAAGTTTAGCCTCCACATCATCTGCATAAAGAAGATAATCTAATTAGAACTCTCATAGAAACTAAAAATTGTGAAAAGCAAAGTGCCCAGTTCAGTTTTGTGGTTCAGACAGAAAAAATAAAAACTTGAAGCAAATTTTCACCTGGGCAAACCGTGCAACACTAAAATCTTTTCTAATGTAATAGTAAGAGAAATTTCCAAAGCCAGTCATCCAGACATAAGCAGCAATGAAAACTCGAATCGCATTGTACATCTCCGATGCAGCAAAATAATGGTACATCAAAAACAGAACCTACACAAAACATAAGAAAAAGGGATGTGTTGTCATAAAGTTTGTGTAGAGAGAGAGAGAGATAGTATAGCAGCCATGACGTGCATTGTAAATGTCCATTAAAGACATTGGAAGCTACTTAAGAGGAAGCTAAATAGTAGAAAAGTATAGAAAAGATTCCTAACTTAACAAAAAACAAAATATGGGGTTGGGGATATAGAATAAGCAGATCCTAATTATTTCAATATCTTTAACAGGTTCCGATGAATAGTTTGTGAGAAAAACACTCACCTGCATCCATCCTTTCCACTCCTCAGTCTGATGGCGATTAAGATAAAGTATAGATTTCCCAGAAAATGCTGACTTGTCATTATGTCTCTTCAGCGAAGTCATTGCTGAAGTTATGATAAGAAGAACGTAGAGAAAAAGGAAAAGATCGCGATTGTAGCTCTGCTCAGAGGGGAAAAATGCCCGAGAAAAGTTAATTAGGATATATAGCAATAAAGAAAATTAATGTAATGCTGATCATCAAATTCTATATATGAATTGGAAATGCAAAATACTGGTAAATGAAGAAAATAAAGCTAAAATGTGTTTCACAGGAAATACTCTGTGCAAAGTAGGATAAACTCTGATTTTTGAAAGAAGTCAGAAACATGAAGGGCACCTTGGTAGAATCTGGAAACAAGTTTGTGCGGTCACATACGTAAAAATAGAACAAAAGCCCACCAAACTCAGACCTGCGTTACATTGTCATACCATTTAATGGAAAAATATATATAACCTTCATGTAACACAATCAAAATAATCAAATAACTCACATTGCTCTTAAAATTTGTCGATTTTCAAGCAAAAATGAGTCATCCATTGTCACAAACCTAGAAAATCAAGAAGAACAAAGGTAAGCAAGACAAGATGAACATGATCTTGGGAAACCCACACAGATACTGAATTTTCAAATCAGATATACCTAATCAAGTTTGTTTTAATTGATGGAGTGGACAACTTTGTAGAGGCTGATTTTGTAACATCTCCTTCCAACATCGCAGCCCGGTCTTCTTCCTTTATTGTGGCATTTTCCATTTCAACCAGATTACTATCTGAATGACTGCTGCCCAAACAAGTAAGCCACAGAGCCTAAGAAGATGTTTCATAAACGATATTTTTCTCTTGTAATTTCATACAACATTAAGTGCTTCTTGAACAGACATTTGTGTTGTTCTTCTTCTAAGCACATAGGTAGGTAAATAAAAAATTCACACAAATATTCCATAACTAAAGAAGATAAGGGACAGAAAGGGAAATGTGCTTACACTTTAGATGGGGATGGTGACTTCTTATACTCCAAGCATTCGGAGTATATCCAAGCAATAAAAACTGGGATGATTCCCAGCAAAATTGACACCTGGAACAATCATAATAAAGGGTTTCGCTTTATAGGTAGTTCAAGAATAGTTTTCAGGTTTAGCAAAATGTAGAAGATGCCACAGAAAAGAGATTGCAACTGGACTTAAAAAAATATCATACAAGGGCATATTATTCCGAGGAAACTTGAAAGCAAAGTCTGAACAGAACTACCCTTACCATTTTCTCTCTGGTTAAACTGAAAATTCTTTCCATCCCATAAACATTAAGATATCCACGATAGGACATTAAAGCAAAATACTGACCACCACTCATGACTCATCACTATAGATCTTGAAGTACAGAATACATTTTCAAACTAACATTAATACTTCAATTCCAGTTTATTCTCAACGAAATCTGACTTCATAGACTAATCCAATCATCACTGCTCAGCGGTAAATCTTCATTCCAACAAACTATCATAATAAACATAAGAGATTTTTAACTCCAAGGCATAGAATTTTCTTGTTAGCGGTAAATTGCACACTGAATTTACTTGAAAAAATCAACTACAGCCAACATATAAATCCAATTTTGCATTTCAGAGATCCGATAAACTAAGAATAAGATCACATTCATCTCCATTGCAAGAAAAAATAACAAAATACTTGTAGATGTCGAGATCGTACCTGTCCCGGTGTCACGGGTCCAGAAACCACTGCCATTCCCACGTGAAAATCGAAAGAACCAATATTCAAACGATCCAAAACGTAAATCTCAAAATTTGTGTTCGATTAAGCGAATAATCACCGCCAAAACGTAAATATAGACTTGTGTATCCCGTATTTATACAGCGGTACAGCAAGGAAATATATAAAGAAAGAACTAGCCCTGAAAGGAAGTCTAAATCAGAGATCTAAAGCAACAAACAGACAACTGAAGAAGAAGAGAATAGGAAAGAGAGTAGAGTGGAGTCGGTGAGTCGGTGTAACGTCGTCGTTTCTTCTGTCGAGATTTCTCTCCCTTTTCTTTTCAAATTTCAACCAACAGTCAGCGGTAGTTGCTGTATTATTTTCATTCACAGCTTTACATAGGAAAATAAATTCTACGGTGATTTTTATTTTCTTGTATTTTATTGTGCTGAAAAAACTAATTAAATTCAGTTTAAAATTATTTACTTATCAAGTCCCTGATTGGTTCAAATTAAACAATTAATTTTAACCACATAAAATCACAATTTTTTAACTACACATTTCAATTTTTATTAAAATGTAAAAAAAAATTGATTTTAATTCCTACCAAACTGGGGCCAAACATGAATATGGGTAAATTTCAGTTGGGATGGGTTTCCAGCAAAAGTGTGCACGCATCATTTGCATCTGACTTGAAAACGTCCAATTGTAAAATTAACATGAAACCCCACACGCGATGTCCCCTAAAAGGGTAAAAATGTC
>CAIGRR010187442.1:0-17518 GCA_903798365.1 Fraxinus sp. 1973-6204 | reverse complement strand
CCTAATTAATCACTTGGATTGTTTCATAAGCAAACCATGCTTTATGTCCCGACTCAATGACAAGGACAAGAATGGGGGCGCCACCGTCATTGAGCCGGGACAAGGGGTTTCCCCTTCTAAATCTTGTGTTGGGACCTATAAATACTCTTAAGGTGAGATAGCTATGAGTCTTGAAATTCTGGCTATCTGAATACACATTCTATCTTTTCTTCCTAAGTCTACATTCCTAAATCCCTTACTAATTTTCATGTTGGAGATAGGAAAAAATTCCAACTTCATTTTGTAGGTAACATTTGTTCATCGGAGTAGCAGAAATACTTTGGGCCTCATGGCGCCTTCTGTGAGAAGCATTGAACATAAAAATGATGTTATTCAGCTATAAGCAAGAGACTTGGGAGCTCCTACGGTCGCGGTTTTGCAAGTTTTACGGCCCATGGTAGACTTGGAATGAAAGATGAAGAAAATGATAGCCCAGAAGATAGACGATACATTATCTAAGTGGAAAGACAGACGCAGGAAAATGGTTTTGGAAGAAGACCCGTTTGTGCCCGAGATCATGGCAATCCTTCTACTGAAAGGCTTCAAACAGCCTATGATAGAGGCGCATTATGGAGTCATAGATATGCTTGACCACCCGCGGACCTTTATTTATTTGATGAGACACAATAATGTGCCAATCTTTTTTCTCTACACTAAGGAGAGAGGTCAGAGACTAGGTAGCAACTTTGGTAATCTAGACTATCAAAACATTTGATGAGCTCTCGAGGAGTTTTGTGAAGAAATGGGGCAAGGTTCCGCCCCGCCCCGCCCCATCTAAAGTGGGGCGGGGCGGGATGGGGGATTGGCAGGGCAGGGCGGGGCGAGGGTGCCCCACCCCGAACCCGCCCCGTTGCCATTACTATATGCGACCTCAAACTTCTCTCAACAACTCAAGTTCTCTCTCTACGGTCTAGTTTAGAGCTTTCAAAACCAAAAATTACTTAAAGTCCTAAACCACTAGATCATGCACTCTACAATTCGACATAATCCAAGGGGCTAGATTGATGGTAGCAAAATCAATAAATTGGTTTTAAGCTCGACGGTGCTTTACGGTTTAGTGGAGTCTTCAAACCCAAAAATGGGTTAAAGCCCTAAACCACTAGACCATGTACTTTACAATTCAACATCGTCCAAAAGGCTAGATGTAGAGCAACAAAATCAATAAATTGGTTATAAATTCGACAGTGCTTTACAGCCAGTGGAGAGCCTTCAAAATGAAAAATTGGTTAAAGCCCTAAACCACTTGACCCTACACTCTACAATTCGACATCGCCCAAGGGTCTAAATGGAGAGTAATAAAACCAATAAATTGATTATAAGCTCAATACCGCTCTACAATTTAGTAGAGAGCCTTCAAGACTAAAAATTGGTTAATGCCCCAAACTACTAGACCGTGTGTTCTACAATTCGATATCGTCCAACTAGGCGGAGAGCAACAAAATCAATAAATTGGTTATAAGCTTAACAGTGCTCTACGGTCTAGTGGAAAGCCTTCAAAACCAAAAATTTGTTAAGGCCCTAAACCACTAGACTTAGCACACAAAGAGCAACAATACTAATAAATTGGTTATAAGCTGACAGCGCTCTACGGTCGAAGTGGAGAGCCTTCAAAACCAAAAATTGGTTTAAGGCCCTAAACAACTAGACCTCGTGCTATACAACTCAACATAGCCGAAGGGGCATGTCGGCTAGCAATAGAACCAAAAAACTAGTTAAGGATTGAAATTGCTACCCAGGCCTGCGATCGACGCGTCAATCATATGATGGTCAAAGGCCAATAGTTGGCAATTATATATCCAGGAGCACCCCCGCTACATGATCGAATAAAAAAAGTTGTGCAAGAATAGGAAACTTAACTTTACACATTAGCAAGCATCTTCTATGACAAGACAAATGGAGAAGAATTAAAAAGCAGTAGAGTTCAATGAGAAATCATCCATGCTCAAAACAAAGTGTGATTTTATGTCCACATCCCGAACCTGAAAAAGCCATTAGACGATCAAATGACAAAATGAATAACAATGGGAAGTATTAGAAGATCAGCAACGAAATACTACATCAACCTAAGTGGGAAATCCTTTCACTCCCACCTCACGATGTGTGCTCAAATATCTTGGATTGATTAGCTCTATTATCTTTTTCCTTGCATTGCGCCATATACCTATCGAAACCCCGAGTGATAGATACAAGGGTACTCAGTAACTACCCTCCTTGGCCAATTTGATGGACAACGCCATTGCCTTTCCTCCATATGAATGTAAGGCATTGGCATAATCAAAGGATGATTTATACTGCTCCACGGATGCCTCTAGGTCCTTAACATACTCCGTTGAGGCCTTATATCATTCTACTGCTTCTTTCGGTAATCGGGCTAAAACATATCGTAGGTTAATAGTTTCTATCTCTTGCTTACAAGCCTCGGTCTCTAAAGCTTCGAGAGATGTTTGCTAAAATTATATACTGCAAGTGCATGGGTCGCGTTCAAGTAATAAAGTTGACATTTTGAGTCCGGGTTGTCGATCCCTTGAAGAATGTTTACTTTTCATTACACAACGTTAGTCAATTTAATTTTAACAATAAAAACAAACACACAAATTTTGATTTTGGAAAATTAGGAAAATTAACTAAGAATCTAGAAAATAAGAAACATAAACGCTCGAAAATTTTGGAGGAAAACGTGGTTNTCCGGGTTGTCGATCCCTTGAAGAATGTTTACTTTTCATTACACAACGTTAGTCAATTTAATTTTAACAATAAAAACAAACACACAAATTTTGATTTTGGAAAATTAGGAAAATTAACTAAGAATCTAGAAAATAAGAAACATAAACGCTCGAAAATTTTGGAGGAAAACGTGGTTGGGATTCACGGTTTCGTTTGATCGTCGCCTAATTAATTTCTCCACAAGCCAATTAATAAATTATTCACTATGTTAGACCTGTTTTTCCAAGTTTAGTTAATTACATCTCTCAGACGAGATTAACATGAATTGATTGGTTAACCTACTATATCTCTATTTCGATTAAAATCAAACAATCGCAATAAATCTTTGTGAAAATAGCTCAATTGGTCACCTAGGGTTAGGCGTATATCTCTATCCCCACACAAACCTAGAGTATTTACTATTGGGTCTTTAAAAATCACTAAACTCAATCATTTAATGGCCAAAAAAAAAATGAAATTCATTCAACATAATAATAAATACACGTGAAAATAAGTATTTTAACAATAAAGAGCAAATATTAGAACGAATTAAAGTTGGATTAAGTTACTAACATAAATAACTTAGCCCATTTTATATAAATGATAAAAAAAAGAATATTTTATACAATACAGTAAAGATATGACAAAATAATTGAGAAAATACAAAGTTATATATAAAACCATTTTTTTGAAGCTTGGCTTTGACTTCCCAAAATATTTCTTCAAATCCTTAGATATATTCTCCTTGTGCTCTCTATGATTCTCCCCCAAAAATTACAATTAAAAATGAAAAGAAAAATAAGAGAAAAAGAAAAGCAAAGCAAAATAAAAAAAGAAAAGAAGAAGAACCAGGAGCTGCCCAAAGCAAGTTTTAAAAACCTATGCAAAATAAAAATTTGTACCCAACTCCCTGAGTTTTCGATAAGTAAACAAAACGGTCACAATCCTTTTACAGTGGTACCTAGGTGCCAATTCTCTGCCAAAAAAATGAATTTGATTTTTTTGCAGCCAAGTCCCCTAGATAATTGCACGATAGGTTGCTCATCTTTGATCTTGTACAATTTGGTCCTCATATTTTGACTTTCATATCAATTATGCCCTTTATAAATTGTATCCTTCAACTTTTTGATTTGTTCACTTTGGTCCCCAAATTCACGATTTTGCACACTTTTAATCCATTTTCCTCCTTTTGTCTTGTTCTATTTCCTTTGGGTGACTCTAACTCAGGGTATAAGAGGTGGCATATTGGTCAATTATTGTATATGTGTTTTTAAGAGAGGAATAAGCTTGACTTGACTATTGAAGAGGAAAATCTAAGAATGTCTCCAATTAGTGTTGAATGACAAATGCCCATCAAAAGTTCGAACAAAGAAGAATCAAGACTTCTACCAACCGTAGGAATTCCTAAATTTGGAAAGTTCAATGCAACTCTAAAGGTGAAAAAGACAAAGGCATTATACCTAGCTAATTCGTGCATCTCAAAGACACGCCTAAAGAGGTCTACTGAGAGGGAAATTTCATTTCTAAGACAGATGTATAAGATGTATAATGCCTTCCTCCAAGTGTTAGGATTTATTTGGCTAGGAGTGAGGTGGAATTCATTAAAAACTACGAAAAAGAAGGGGGATCGAAGACCACCATCCATAATGTTTTTATAGATAACAATCTAACGGGGGTCCGACCCGGGAAGTCTCTCTTTGGACATAGGGGCTCTATAAACATAATTGTCAACATGATCGATTTGCTAGTGATTTTTCCAATTTGATTGGGGAGTTATAAATGCTATAGCATTTTGGAATATCAAGAAAAACTACCTCACTCATTGGATCCCGTCTAATTTCTAAATTTCGGTTCAAAGACTTAGTTGAGCTAATATGTTTTTTTTGAAGAACTTGGTTGAAAGAAATGAAGTTTAGCATAATTGGTCAGAATGTCGAGTTGGACATTCATCGTAACCTTTTTTCATAACAAAACAGCCAGGATACGAACAAAGATTGTCTCTTATAGCCTAACACTGACTTGCATGCACTAGAAGATCCTGCGTCAAAATTTTTATTGAATGTTTAAATGCAAAAATCCTCAAAAATAATAATTTTGTTTGTTGATCACACGAGCAAATATATAAAGGAGGTCATCTTTAGAGATATGACAGATATCAACGGTACATCTTCGGCCTCCTTTTCCAGTTTTTGGTTGGTCTTTGTTCCTCTGTCGGCTTCTGATACATGTGGGTGTTCATGAAAGGCCTCACGATCTTTCTCATTGCACTTAAAACACACATGAATTTTTTAACAAGTCTTTGTCAACGAACCATGCATACAACAGATGCTGTAACTTCCAGTTCATGCTATCTTTTTGTGTAAATGATACAGGATCATCATTGTTGAATATTTAGCATTCCGACGTATATTAAATTGGAAATGTTTCTCCTCGAAAATTTTAGAAAAGTGGACCTGTCCTTAATGAAAGCATTATCCAGAATGAGATCATTATCCTTAGTGCATGTAGCTATGTTATTCACCAAACTCTGGAGAATAAAGAAAGATCAGGGTGGTAAAATGCTTTCAAAACCATGAAATTATATATAGGACGAACGAGTTATTTGTAGTTCACAAGTATACACAGGAACATACTTACGAAATGGGAGCTTGTTAAAATGATCATAGGCAAGCTCGAGTATGGTTTATTGGTCGATAGATAATGCACAAGTAATAATACCCACGGACTATCTACATATCTTTGAACATCATTAACGACGTCAGTCGAGATTACGAATTGGTCATGAACTAAAAGAAAACCTGGAGGCCAAAGAATGTGAGTTGGATGATTTAATGTACTAGGCCAAGAAGAGCTATGCTAAATTGGCCAGTTGTTTTCATAACATGGGAAGAACTAATCCTGGCCCGAAAGTTTTTATTGAGACGGAGGAAGACACTTGCTTTTTAAGTTTATCTTCATGGCTCTTGGACAATTGGAATCTACGCAGAGGGCAATTGGAATCTACGCAGCTCTTAAAGTGTGAAAATAGTCGGGTCCACAATGAATAACACTCCTCGTAATTACAAATTGGTCGAGTTGGACAATTATCCTTAGTGCATGCAGGTACGTTATTAACCAAAATCTGTAGAATAAAGAAAGTCGAGGGTGGTAAAGTGCTTTCAAAACCATGAAATTATATACAGGACGAATGAGTTCTTTGTAGTTCACAAGTATACACAGGAACGTTCTTGCGAAATGGGAGTTCGTCGAAATAATCATAGGTAAGCTAGAGCATGGTTTATTGGTCGACAGATAATGCACAAGTAATAAGACCCACAGACAATCTACAGACCTTCGGACATCATTAATGAGGTCGGTCGATATTACGGAGTGGTCACGAACAAAAAGAAGGCCTAGAGGCTAAAGAATGTGAGTTGGAAGATGTAATGGGCTCAGTCAAGTAGAGCTATGCTAAATTGGCCAGTTATTGCCATAACATGGGAAGAACTAATTCTAGCTCGGAATTTTTTATTCAAACGGAGGGAGATACTTCCTTTAAGTTTATTTATATTGCACTTGGACAATTGGAATCTACACAGAGGGCAATTAGAATCTACGCAACTCGTAAAGTGCGAAAATAGCTGGTTCCATAATGAATAACACTCCTCGCAATTACAAATTGGTCGAGTTGGACATTCATCGTAACTTTTTTTCATAACAAAATAGTTAGGATACGAACAAGGATTGTCTCTTATACCCTAACACTGACTTGCATTTACTAGAAGATCCTGCATCCTAATTTTTACTGAATGTTTAAATACAAAAATCCTCAAAAACAATAATTTTGTTTGTTGATTACATAAGCAAATATATAAACGAAGTCCTCTTTGGAGATATGGCAGATATCATCAGTACCTCTTCGACCTCCCTTTCCAGTTCTTGATTGGTCTTTGTTCCTCTGTCAGCTTCTGATACATGTGGGTGTTCATGAAAGGTCTCACGATCTTTCTCAAAGCACTTAAAGCACACATGAAATCTCTGACAAAACCATTTCAATGAACCATGCATACGACAGATGCTGCAACTTTAAGTTCATACTATCTTTTTGTGTAGATGATATAGGATCATCATTGTTGAATGTTTAACATTTCGAAGTATATTAAATTGGAAATGTATCTCCTCGCAAAATTTTAGATAAGTGGACATGTCCTTAATGAAAGCATTATCCAGAATGAGATCATTATCCTTGGTGCATGCAGGTACGTTATTCATCAAACTCTGGAGAATAAAGAAAGATAAGGGTGGTAAAATGCTTTCAAAACCATGAAATTATATACAGGACGAATGAGTTATTTGTAGATCGCAAGTATACACAGGAACATACTTGTGAAATGGGAGTTTGTTAAAATGATCATAGGCAAGCTCGAGCATGGTTTATTGGTCGATAGATAATGAACAAGTAATAAGACCCATGGACTATCTACAGACCTTCGGAGATCATTAACGACGTCAGTCGAGATTACGGAGTGGTCACGAACAAAAAGAAGGCCTAGAGGCCAAAGAATGTGAGTTGGAGGATTTAATGGGCTCGGCCAAGTAGTGCTATGCTAAATTAGCCAGTTATTGCCAAAACATGGGAAAAACTAATCCTAGATCGGAGTTTTTTATTCAGACGGAGGGATATACTTGCTTTAAGTTTATTTATATTGCTCTTGGACAATTGGAATCTACGCAGAGGGCAATTGGAATCTACGCACCTCGTAAAGTGTGAAAATTGCCGATTCCACAATGAATAACACTCCTCGCAATTACAAATTGGTCGAGTTGGACATTCATCAAAGTCGCGTAACATTTTTTTCATAACAAAACAGCCTGGATACAAACAAGGTTTGTCTCTTATAGCATAACACTGACTTGCATGCACTAGAAGATCTTGCGTCAAAATTCTTATTGAATGTTTAAATGCAAAAATCCTCAAAAACAATAATTTTGTTTGTAGATCACATTATCAAATTTATAAAGGAAGTCTTCTTTAGAGATATGACAGATATCAACGACACCTCTTCGGTCTCCTTTTCCATTTTTTGGTTGGTCTTTATTCCTCTGTCGACTTCTGATACATGTGGGTGTTCATGAAAGGCCTCACGATATTTCTCATTGCACTTAAAGCACACATGAAATTTTTGACAAGTCCATGTCAACGAACCATGCATACGACAGATGCTGTAACTACCAGTTCATGTTATCTTTTTGTGTAGATGATACAGGATCATCATTGTTGAATATTTAGCATTCTGAAATATATTAAGCCCCCGTTTGATTCCCATTAAAATTCTCATTCTTATTTTTCTACTCATTTTTAACCACACATTCTTCAATAAAATAATATTTTCCATCACATCAATAACTTTTCCTTCTTTTTTAACCACACGTTCTCCATCAATCTACTATTCTAAAATACATTCTTCCAAAATAATATCCATCAAACACACTCTAAATTGGAAATGTTTCATCTCACAAAATTTTAGAAAAGTGGACCTCTCTTTAATGAAAGCATTATCCAGAATTAGATCATTATCCTTAGTGTATGCAGGTATGTTATTCACCAAACTCTGGAGAATAAAGAAAGATCAGGGTGGTAAAGTGCTTTCGAAACCATGAAATTATATATATTAAATGGAAAATGTTTCTACTCGCAAAATTTTAGAAAAGTGGATGTGTCCTAAATGAAAGCATTATCCAGAATGAGATCAATATCCTTAGTGCATGCAAGTACATTATTCACCAAACTCTAGAGAATAAATAAAGATCAGGATGGTAAAGTGCTTTCAAAACCATGAAATTACATATAGGACGAACGAGTTCTTTTTGGTTCACAAGTATACGCAGGAACATACTTGCGAAATGGGAGTTCGTCCAAATAATCACAGGCAGGCTCGAGCATGGTTTATTGGTCGATAGATAATGCACAAGTAATAAGACCCACAAACAATCTACAAACCTTCGGACATCATTAACGAGGTCAGTCGAGATTACAGAGTGGTCACGAATAAAAAGAAGGCCTAGAGGCCAAAGAATGTGAGTTGGGGGATTTAATGGGCTCGGCCAAGTAAAGCTATGCTAAATTGGACAGTATTGCCATAACATGGGATGAACTAATCCTGGCTCGGAATTTTTATTCAGATGGAGACAGATACTTGCTTTAAGTTTATCTTCATGGCTCTTAGACAATTGGAATCTACACAAAGGGCAATTAGAATCAACGTAGCTTGTAAAGTGGAGAATAATCGGTTCCACAATGAATAACACTCCTCGCAATTACAAATTGGTCGAGTTGGACAATCATCGTAACTTTTTTTCATAACAAAATAGCCAGGATACGAATAAGTATTGTCTCTTATAGCCTAACACTGACTTGCATTTACTAGAAGATCCTGCGTCCTAATTTTTACTGAATGTTTAAATACAAAAATCCTCAAAAATAATAATTTTGTTTGTTGATCACATGAGCAAATATATAAAGAAAGTCCTCTTTAGAGATATGACAGATATCAACAGTACCTCTTCGACGTCCTTTTCCAGTTCTTGGTTGGTCTTTGTTCCTCTGTCAGCTTCCAATACAAGTGGGTGTTCATAAAAGGCCTCACGAGCTTTCTCATTGCACTTAAAGCGCACATGAAATTTTTGACAAGTCCATGTCAATGAACAATGCATACGACAGATGCTGCAACTTCCAGTTCATGCTATCTTTTTGTGTAGATGATACAGGATCATCATTCTCGAATATTTAGCATTCCGAAGTATATTAAATTGGAAATGTTTCTTCTCTCAAAATTTTAGAAAAGTGGACCTGTACTTAATGGAAGCATTATCCAGAATGAAATCATTATCCTTAGTGCATGCAGATACGTTATTCACCAAACTCTGGATAATAGAGAAAGATTAGGGTGGTAAAGTACTTTCAAAACCATAAAATTATATACAGGACGAACGAGTTCTTTGTAGTTCGTAAGTATACACAGGAAAACACTTGCGATATGGGAGTTCGTCGAAATGATCATAGGCAAGCTCGAGCATGATTTATTGGTCGACAGATAATGCACAAGTAATAAGACCCACAGACGATCTGCAGACCTTCGGACATCATTAATAACGTTCGTCGAAATAAAATAAGAAGATGACTTCTCTTATACCGAGATTAGAAGCTCCTCTTCAATTTGCACTCATTGTAAAATTTTCGAAATCTCGACCTCTATGGATGTTCTTCGACATCATATCAGCACCAAATGGGTTATTTAATAATTTACTCCATGTTAACTTGAACAACGTATGTGAAAAAGTTTACTAATCATTGATTATGCATGTGCGTACTATCAACTACATATTTTGAGTTCTTGTATATTTATGTGAGAAAGATTTATACTGATCCCTTCATCATTGTAACAAAAGGGGGGAAATGGATGGAGGTATGAATGAGATCATTTGTTTAAATTTTACTTTTGGAGAGTTTGTAGTAAGGGGATGAGGATTTGTAGTAAGGGGGAGATGATTTATTGCTTGCTTAGCTAGAGTAAGTTTTGATGTTTAGTGATATCATGTTTGGTTTTGGTGTATTGGTTTACATTGATATTACATCTTAATTTAACTAATATGAGATTGAATTTATGAATAACTGTCTCAAAATATTTTCATTCCTGTTATTGTTTCACGTATTTTTACATTTAGAATTTTTTTAGTTAAAGGAGAACGGTACCTTCGAGATTTTATTAATATGCCCTCACTTGTGGAAGAGGAATACCGTGCTTACATGAAATTAATGAGAGCAGTAAATGAAGAAGTATTATTTCCCTTACAATGAAAGTGAATGACGAAAAATAAAGCAGTAAACAAGAAAATATTACTGCATTTACAATAAGAACTAATGTAAAAAATGGACAAAAAATAAGTATTGAAAGTTAAAATAAAATGCAAATACTGAGATTGGGCAATCCATGTATGTCAACTTGTTCTAGTGCCCTAATATGTCGTGGTATGTCAAGTGGTCCATATACATGATATTGTCGATGATCCCAACCCTCAGTAGCAAGAGCACGCAATCCATGAGGGATTTGGTTATTACAGTCAGGAGGTCAAAAAGTACTAGAGTTAGTCGAATCTGACAGCACTGTAAGCAGATTCATTTATAGTGGAGGTAAGTTTATTGGTCCCGGAGTTTTTACCCAGTTGGGTTTCTCCGTCATCAATATTGGTATTGTTTATTGCTTTCTTATTACAAACTATGACAATTCAATTTAGGATAATTGGACTGTTTGTTTAACCATCTAGAAATAATTAAATAGTGACTTGTTGCTTTTAATTGTATAATTTCGCACGTAAGGCCAAACATAATATTTAATTCCGTATAAAAACCTATTCACCCCCCTCTAGGTGTTAGTTGGGTCGAACCTCATTATTTCATGAAGTAAGTTAACATCAACATTTATTTGTGTGACTAAGTGATTGTTCCAAATTCCACAAAACATTCTATCAGACCAAAAGCTTCATATACTGGAAATGAAAAACCAACTTGATCAAATTTTCGCCAACCACAAAATTACTAGTACTTGCAACATAATTAAAAAAGAAACGGATTAGTAAAATGGGATGTACATCCAAAAAGAAAGGACATAAAGCTCCATGCGTTTTTATTGGATTCTATGCAATCACGACAATCTTTTCCTCGCCTTCCTAACGCTCCTCAGAACAAAGTTCCAATATACTTCGTATCCTCCACAACGCTTTCGATTTTCATACTTGAATAGTTGACACTACAAGTTGGTTCGAGCATTATTCAAGTCAAATACCTCATATCACCACATCTTTGTGTCGACCTCGATGGGACCAAAGTTATATGGTGGTTGGATGGTATCTTTTGATGCAGGAACTTTGTTTTGCTGCAGGGTAATGCAATTGAAATTTGACACCATTTTAAGAGAGAAACAAAAGTTTGAACATATGTAAAAGGCCCGATTCCCTTATAGGACAAGAGACTGATATTTGTATGGGCCTGTAACCATCGCATATCCACTTTTCAAACTCAGCAACAACCGCTAGAGGTGGTGCAACCAACCCTTCATTGAATGCGTATATTGAGGTGATTTTGATGGATCCTGATGCAGAAGGAAACATGAGATTTCCAGGTCCTAAATTGGTGTATCATTGTGGATTGGGATTTTGATGCAGAATGAATATTGTTGCAGATATTGAATTGCTTTAATATGAGGATGCAAATGAGCTGAATATTTTTCGCGGATATTGGGGACGAGAACCATGATTTCCCTTTTTCTTTTCTTATTTTTTTGTAGGTTTTGGTGGGGGGTGGGGGATAATGGATTAATTTACTTTATTAACTAAAATAGATAGTTTTTAAACTTAGTTTGGTAACAAGCTAAAGTGATGCGAAATATGCCCTATACAGATTTCCTAAAATAACCACCATCTCCCCCACCCTTTTCTGGGTACAACCCTAAATCTTCCGCCGCCTCCACCATGGCCGAACCTCCAGGCCAAAATAAAGAACCTCCAGGCCAGAATAAACATCCCTTTCCGTCCAACTTAAAGACCAACATATCCTCTGCTACGACCCCAAGCTCCAACGCAGCAGCAGTAGCTTCTTCATTGATTCGACATGATTTATCCACTATCCCTGTGATAGATGTAGCTGTCTCACTAAGGTAGCTACAAAAGAAAGAAGGAGACACGCTGTGATATTTTTCCCTTTGGAACTACAGAGATCAGAAGCTCTTCTTCAATTTGCACTCATAACGAAATTTTCAAAATCTCAACCTCAAATGGATGTTCTTCGACATCATATCAGTACCAAATGGGGATTAACTACAATTCCTATTGTCAGCTTCATTGATAGATGCCATGTACTGATTAAATTACAGAACACATATGACTTCTCCAAGGTGTGGACGAGGGATTCTCATTCTATCGAAGGCTCTTTATTTCGGCTATTCAAATGGTCAAGGGATTGTAATGCTAAAGTAGAGTCTCCAGTTACTCCAGTTTGGATCAGGCTACCTCTGCTTCCACTGAATTTCTGCACTCCTTCCTACCTGCAGGCCATTGTCAAACCTCTTGGTAAGTATTTGGATACTGATCTTCCTACCATTATGTTTACGAGACCCAGTTATGCTAGAGTGTGTGTTGAGATTGATATTTCGGTTGCAAGGGAGGATGTGATTTAGATTGGATCTAATAATGGAGAGGGGTTCTGGCAAGAAGTGTTGTATAAGAGATCCCCTAAATATTGTGTGCATTGTAGGCTACATTGACATGAGAGGTTTGATTGTAAGAGATTGAATAGGCAGCACTACAATAGGGCAGATTCTAGAATTAATCCACCAGTGCCCACTGATAAGAGAAGAGACTTGAGAGTGGATATTCCAGCAGAGGGAGAACAGGAGCAGATTTTGAATGCTGAAAAGGATAATGGAAAACGTGGTAGTGTCGTATTGATCCTAAAAAAGCAACATATTCAACAATTAATTCCTCTGTAAATAGAAGTAATTTGGGAGTAGAAACCCTAGCAGAAGGAGAAAAGAAGGAGAATGTGATTGCTGAAACTGATGATGGAAATAATGGCAGTGTGAGCCTGAAAAATCTGGTTACACATGCCAATTCTCATAAACTTAGCTGCAGCCCCACAAGAGAGATATTCCATGATGTTGGACAGCAGGAAATTCTAGAAGAAAACAACCAGAGTAAGAACAACAGTACTGGGAAAATAAATTTGAATACAGAATCTAGGAAAAAAGTTATGCTTGTAGAAACTGGTTCTCCTCTAAATGGGAACTTTCATCCAGTTAAAAAGGGGCATTGGCTTCACCGCAGAACATGACCCACTAGAGAAATGGATACCATTCATATCGGCAATTCATTTGATGCTTTGGTTGACACTTTAAACTTAGAGGCACCATGGCAGATTGGTGGTAATCAGACTTTAAGACCAAAGAGGGATGAGATTTATCATTCAGACTCCGACACTCCAGATATCAGAGCTAATAACCGATATAATAGGAAGCTCGGCTCCATCTCTAACTTGCTGGTCAGAGATACCACTCAAGAAATTCTTTAATGAGTGCATTCCTTGTATGGAATGCTAGGGGAGTTGGCAATGCTACAACAACCCGTCACCTCAAACTAATTTATAGAAAGTATAATATTGCTTTTCTAGCCATTCTTGAACCTATGTTGCCTTTTAAAAAAGCTTCTCATTTTGCCAGAAAGTTAGGTCTCTCCCAAGTCTGCTCCAATGACAGTGAATGAGGAAAGGTTTGGCTGTGTCTCCCTGGAAATCATAGCTTCACAGTACTGGGAGCAACCAATCAATTTCTAGCAGTTACTTTAGATTGGAAGGGTGTATCTGTAGTGTTGGTGGTGATTTATGCGAAATGTGATTATTTGTTGCGGAGAAATCTTTGGTTATCCCTTTCTCATATCCTGTCTACTAATTTGCCTGTCATGTTGAAAGGGGATTTTAATATTGTGAAAATTGACGAGGAAAAGCTTGGAGGTGGTCCAGTTTTCCGTGTTGCTAAACAAGAATTTGTACAATTTATTGATACAAACTCGTTGTTCGATGTTCCTTTTACAGGATCTCGATTTACTTGGCATCGTAACAGGAATGACTCTTACTATGGGAACGTCTCGATAGGGCTCTTGTCAACCACAACTGGATGGCAGCTTTTCCTGACTCTATGGTGGTACATCTTGAGCGTAACCATTCTGATCACGCACCCCTTCTACTACGCACAGAGGAAGATAATAACAGGAGGCCCGTGAGCTTTAGATTTCAAAGAATGTGGCTTCAACACTCGGCTTTCCTCCCTATGGTGACGGAATCCTGGACAAGACCTTGCTCCCTTTTGGTATCGCTCGGGTGTCTTATAAACTGAAGAGATTAAAGGTTGATTTAAAACTCTGGAACGAAGTTGTCTTAGGGAATGTTTTTCAGAAAATAAATGAAACTCGTGACAAAATCCTTATTCTTGAAAACAGTGTTTATTCTAATCACATTGTTAATGCTAATCTCACAGTACTGAAGGGGGGAATAGACAGACTACTACTACAGGAAGAGATCTATAACAGACAACAGTCACGAGTTAAATGGTTGTCCTGTGGAGATAAGAATACGGCCTTCTTCCATACCTCTGCTAGGCAAATACGCAGTATCAACCTGATGCTGGTACTCTTATAGACCAAGATGATATGCAAGAAGCTGCTATTGATTACTTTAGAAATCATATAGTTCTACAATTGATTACAGGGAGATGACTTCTCTTATACCGAGATTAGTCACTGATTCTGATAATGAAATGCTTTTAAAAAAAAATTCTGATGTAGAAGTTCTTGATGCAGTTAAGGATATATCCGAAGACTTTGCTCCGGGGCCTGATGGTTTTACTTCATCCCTTTTTATTCATGCTTGGTCAATGGTTGTTGATGATGTTGTTACGACAGTTCGTGAATTTTTTAGGGGCAAAGAACTGAATGATGCATTGGGGGCTTCTATCATTGCGTTGGTGCCTAAATCTGATGATCCCAAGACTTTTCAAGATTATCGACCTATAAGTTTATGTCAGGTATTCTACAAAATCATATCCAAAATGGTTACCAACCGTTTGATTCTGATTTCTATGATTCAAGGTGGCTTTCTTACTGGTAGAATGATCTCTGAAAATGTTGCGCAGGCTCAGGAATTAGTTCATAATCTAAATAACCGTTCTCGAGGCGCGAATGTGATAATGAAAGTAGATATGGCTAAAGCTTTTGATAGGGTCTCTTGGGCCTATTTGTTAGAAGTGTTAAAGGCCTTTGGATTTGCTGATACTTGGGTCACCCTTATTAAGAATGCTATTTCTTCAGCACGATTTTCAGTTAAAATTAAAGGTGTTTTAGCTGGATTTTTCACTCCTTCCCGTGGGCTCAGGCAAGGCGATCCATTATCTCCATTGTTATTCATCCTCAGCGAAGAACCTCTCAGTAGGGACCTAACAAAACTCCTGGAAGATGGCAGAACAGCTCCTCACCAGGTTTCTGCAACATGCTCTCCTATATCACATCTTCTCTATGCAGATGATTTCTTGGTATTTACTAATGGAACTCGACGTAGCCTTAATAATTTAATGAGATATTCTCCGGTGTTATGAGACTATATCTGGGTAGTTAATTAATGTGGCTAAGAGTTCTTTTATAGTCCACAAGCGAGTTGCCACGTTTAGAAAGCGTATCATTGAAACCACAACAGGATTCAAAGAAAACTCCCTCCCATTTACTTATCTTGGAGCCCCTCTTCATTATGGCAAACCTATCTCCTCTATGTTCACTCCAGTGCTTGATAAAATTAGGAAAAAACTAGCAGGTTGGAAAAGTAAGCTTCTATCCATGGGTGGTAAGCTCACTTTGATCAAATCAGTATTAAGTTCCATACATATCTACTTATTTTCTGTGATCACCCCTCCCATAAAAGTTGTTAAAGAGATTCATACTCTTTTTGCCAACTTTTTTTGGGGGGATTCTGAAAATGGTTTCTGGAATAATATCTGTTCTCCACAAAAGGAATGAGGTTTGGATATTCACAGTCTCTTTGATGTGATCAAGTCGCTTCAATGTAAAATGGCATGGAGAATTATTTCTTCGCACTCTCTCTAGGCTAATTTCTTGCGACAAAAATACCTCAGTGATCACCTTAACATGGCGAACATTCCTATAAGTACTAAAGACTCGTCAATATGGAAACATCTTTCCCATCACTTCCCATTTATTTTAGAACACACAGATGGCTGATCTGAGATGGCAGTGCTCTATTCTGGTATGACAATTACCTGCACTTGGTTAGACTATCATATCCCCTAATTTAAGATGCCGTGCTCTATTCTGGTATGACAATTGGAGGGGTTCGGGTAGTTTATCTGCAATTGGTTGGACTATCATATCCCCTAATTTGAGACTTCATGAGGTAGTTTTAAATGGCAAATGGAACTTGGATAAGTTTTTTTCTTTGGGTGATTCAGCTTTAGTGGAGGATATTCAACGCTCACGCTCACAAGTCCAACTTCGCAAAGGTAGTGATGAATTAATTTGGTCCCCTTGCAGGAATGATTTATTCTCTACTAGCTCAGCTTGGTCTCTTCTCAAACGTACTAGATCTTCTACTCTTACTTATAGGATCATTTGGAATCTCACCATACCACTAAAAATCTTTATTTTTTGTTGGCGCCTTTGGAATAATGTGGTTCATGTCGATGAGGTGGTCTGGCATTGTGGGATCCCTGTTGTCTCCAAGTGCCATTGCTGTCCACAAGGACATGAAGAAACAATAGATCATGTCTTTGTAACCAGTTCTACTGCTCTTCAAGCTTGACAATATTTTGGAAATTTATTTGGGGTAAGAGTTACTACGAATATTTCTTGGCGGTCTCATATGTTACTTTGGCATTCACATTTTAGCGATTCAACACAGGAACATTTTGTAGCTTTACTTGTCTCACATCTTCTTTCATGGGAGCTATGGTTAGCCGGAAATTCTGCTAGATTTAAGGATGAGGCTGTTAACTTGCACAAAATATGTGCTAAAATTAAATGTTAGCTACACGAATTGAATGATTTTCTTAAACCTAGAAAAATGTCTCTCTCCTCCTATTTCTCACAGGTTTTACACATCCCTACTGTTCCAATACGAGTTAAAACTACATTCCTTATAAAATGGTACCCTCCATAACGTGGTTGTTACAAACTTAATATTGATGGT
>CAIGRR010187429.1:0-20415 GCA_903798365.1 Fraxinus sp. 1973-6204 | reverse complement strand
ATAGTTAAAATCTCAAGTCAAATGTACATTTTTGTCATGATGATATCATCAGTTGGTAAGCTCAAATATTTGTTTTATATTCATCACTTAGTCAGCGATGAGTGTTGAGTTGCAATCACGAAGGCCTGCCAATCCCCATTTTTTTTTATTTTTTTTGGTTAGTTATTTTTTTATTTTTCAAATTTTTAGAGGCTTAATTGAAAGCCTGCCATTTGGATAAGTTGACCCTCTTGCAATATATTACAATAATCTCGATATCAAAGAGGTAGACCACTACATTTGGTGGGTAAAAACAACTACAAATTTGTATTAAGCTAACATAGAATCTAATTATGCATGCTTTAAAGGAATCTTTGCTTCCGTAAACTACCGAAAACGTACTTGGGTACATGCATAAATGAATAAAGCTATTTGTACAAAAAAAAATTGACAAAAACCTTGACAAAATGCAAAATGGCGCCTCACCAATAGGGGGGCACCACCTTGCATTTTGTCAAGGTTTTTGTCAAATTCTTATGTAAGCCTAGCATGATTCATGCATAAATACTTAGAAGACATTAAAATAATGGAGTCAAATTGAAGATATAGGAAGTTGTGGGTTGTTGGAACAGTTGAACACATTGGTCGGGTCACGACATAAGACTGTTGGCAAGCATTGTGCCATTACAATTCCAAGTTTTCCATCACCATTAGGCTCAAGTGTCAACTCAACCCGGTCGAGTTAAGAAAATAGTGGTCGAATTGACCATACTAAACGTATATCAACTCGATCATTGTCAAGTTGGAACAACATAATCACAAACTCAATCCAATTTGGTTCGTGTCAAAGTATCATCTACATGAGCATCATAGCATTCAGCATTGAGTCGAACTTTGTGCATATTCTTGTGCTTTCCCCAATATCATATGCAGAATCAAGAATTATTGATTCAAGTGAAGAAAAAGCATCTCAACTCTTTGATTAATTTATCGAAAAATGTATATAGATGTAGGAAACAGATCCGGGATATGTTGTACAACCATTTGTAGCAAATACCCATATAGGTATTAATTAAAAACCACAAATCCCAAACAAACAAGAAAATCATGTACAAATAAATACTCGGCACTATAAAACAATCCATAACGTGAAAAACATGACTGGATCAAAACTGCAACAGGAATTGCCATTGAAAACCTCAAAGCTCATAATTGACCAATAAAAATCTCACAAACCACAAACTTAACCCCCACCCCCGCTCTTGCTCTTGCTCTTTTCTTCTCTAAAGCAAGAAGGGACGACAGCTTGTGTTTTACACATTCTGCAAATGGCAGTCCATATTTTACTCGCAAATGGCATTGACACTTGGACAAAACAACCAACAGGAGGCTGATGCATAGACCTTATGCAAATGAATGCTGTTAACAACTTAAATGAATAATTAACTAACAAATATATGATCAGCACAAAACAGCAGAAACCCACATGAAAAAAATGTTGTCCCCTTGTGCACTAAGATGAAAGAATTGACTGCAATGCAAGTTGCTGCTGAGGCTGCAAGGATGACCATGTAGAGGCAAGAGTTGATGGTGGTAGCGTCCGTTGAAGCTGCCTCAACAGATTAATTATTCGACTAATAGTTTGCTCTGTAGCAAGATCTTTACCTGCACATAGAACCTGAAGCAGAAGAAAAAGTTGATAGTCAAATTGCAGTCTCTACGAACAATACGCATTTCTTTTGAGGCAAATGTTCAAAGATAGGAGAATTCTCTGAACACGCAAGACCAAAAATAAAATGATCACAGTTTTGGAAAAATTCTCGTATACTAATGTCCAAAGATCCCCTAGTTAGGTGGAGGCTAATTAGATTGTAGCACTCTCTTTTGGATTTAGCTCAATAGAATGCACACTTAGTTATTAACTGGTCATATAGTGAGAACTGACCTCAGCAAATACGGCAACAATTTTGGGGAGATATTGATTGTTGGGACCCAGAAGTTCCCTATCGGACCTACAAGAGGAAAACCAGGTCAATATACAGAAGTACGGATCGTTAGCAACAAAGTCTGATTTCCAACAATGCCAAATCAGAGCAGTCTCAATCACCTACCTCTCGACCATTGAGCAAAGCTGCTCATGAACAAGTTTTGCTTCAATAAGATCACCCTTTATAGGTAAGCAGCTCAACCAGGCAGGGACTACCTGCTAGTAACATGCAGGCAAGTGCAGGAATTAACAGGAGATATAAGCAAATGAAATATCTCTTTATACACAGAAGATAACTCTTCCAGAATGATTTGACATCATTTTTCTCAAAAAAAATACCATCACACAAAATGATACTTGCGCAGCTTCCATTTACATATTCACACAGACGCAAACAGCAGGAAGTAGAAAAAACAAAACAAGAACAAGATAGTATCATTCGTTACAGAAGAATATATTCAAAAGTAAACTGTTTTAAAAAATTGCAATGACGTCCAAAATGTAGACATCAGGAAACCGCGAGCTGTGAAACATTGAGCATCCAAGTTTCGATTTAGAATTGCAATTTTGCAATGAAGAAAAATACAACTCCATTATTCTTAAGATCTTAAGAATCAGAAATAGCTGAGTTCTCGACTTTTCTGGACAACTTCATGCTTGTGGTTCAGATTCATCAAATCTAACCGAGGCCATACTTCAATCACAAAAACAGCTTTATCAATCAAATAAATAACCAGCAAAATAAACCACCTGAGCTGAATCAATGCCATCACGGTGAAATTGGCATATCTTTCCCAGAGCAGAAACCGCATTATCATATGCCATCACATTATCAGGTTGCATAGCATTCGGGTTCCCGATAACCACGTTAAGCCTCGAAAGAGCCTCTAAACCTCGTAATAAACAAGGCCAATTAAAGAATATAAAGCTGAAAATCTCCACGGTGTAAGACTATGAAATCACATATACCTCCAACAAGTGGCTTAAACACAGAGCCACCGAATTCTGCACAAACACCAAGCCCATATACAGCAGCCTGAAAATAGCAATGAGGCAGTTCAAATAGATTCAGAGAGCATTAGCAAACATTAGGTCAAAATACTCTGCTGTGAAGTTTGTACAAACCTGTCGGACATCTGGACTTTCATCATTGCACGCTTCCAAAAGAAAAGGAAGATAGGTATCATAGTACCTGGCTCACAAAAGAGAACAATTGCATTAGAATTTCGAAAAATGCAACCAAATTCCAGTACATGCATGCTAAGCAAGCATACTTTAAAGCTGCTTCACGGCACTGCTCAGCTACATCATCGAATATGCAAATTGCGATTCTTCTCTCTTCAGCTGTTTTATCCTTTCCCTAGAAGAAAACCAAGATTAGTGATGATCGGGGCAAAGAACAATGGATAAAAACCGAAAATATTGTTCAATTTTCGAATTCAATTCTTTACCTAACCATTGGCCCCAGGCAAAAAGAAAAAAAGATGACAGTTGCAAGGGGAATGAAGAGTTAAAGCTTACCCACATAGGCATCACATATGATGACAGTTCATCAAAGAAAGGTAAGAAAGAAGCCTTGAACGTTTTGATCAAAGTTCCTAAGATTTCACCAACCTGAACAATTAAAGACAGAAAAGAAGACATACATTAATCTTCCACTTTTATCTGATTAAAAAACTAAATACATGGAATACAGACATCATATTTGGAAAATAAATAAATAAACTAACTTGATCAAATAAATCTTCTTCTTGCTCATTTTCCTCTTTAAGCAGTTCTCCCTCCTCAGCATCAAAATCTTCAGCTTTGGATCTCTCAGCTCTCTCTCTCTTTCTACTAGAGCTAGCTGTGATCACATGTTTTATCTCTTCCACGATACTTCGAACCTGGTTTTCATCTAGAAGTTGTCCAGAAATCTGAAACAGATAATATGGAACGATGAATTTACTGCCAACGTCAAACATGTTAAATTCAGAAAAACAGCAGCAACTAATTAAGCCATATTTGGGGTCTCCACTCGAATCTTTTTCATCACTTCATTCTATCCATCAAACATCAGCCAAAAGATCCAATGCAATCAAAACATCAAGCCATATTAATTTTGGGCCATTCTATTCCGGTATTCCCTACCTTTGCCTTCTCAAGCACCTCTAACAAGTTATATTAGGAATGTACTCTATCCACAGGGACTTCTTTAGGTCAGTCAATCCAGGAAAATGCTTAGTAAAACATAATCATCAATCCAATTGCTGAGTTTATAGCATATAACTTGTTAAAAAAATTATACCGTGCAACCAGTTTTTTAAAGAGATGAATAATTTTGTCTATTCCAAGACAAAATATTTGCGAAAAGTATGATAAAAACAAACCCACCTGCAGGCATTCATTCAACGCATCCAGCATATTCGCACATATTTCTGTATCAGGTTCCTGCATGACATTAAATCATATTGTCACTACCCAGATATAAAGGACTGTAATGTCAAGTTCAAAGCTTTGCATATGCCATTTTTTTCTTTAAATACAGGTAAACACCACCTTGTGTAAAGCTTCCACTAAAGCAGGTATTACATAGTCGGACAACTGCTTAACATATGTGTCATTACGGCCCTGAGCCATCCCTTTCTCTACAGCCAACTTTGCAGAACGTAATAGCTCCGGCATTGCTGAAAAAACATCAATGTTTAATAGCATGTAATAGCAACTATCAATATGTAAACAAGGTAAATTGTCTATACTGAAACTTATATAACCTGAAACAGCAGCTTTCCTGACTTCCTCGTGGAAATAAAATTTCAAAAGTGGAACCAATGTTGGGGCAACCTGTACCACATAATAATGAAGACAACTTCAAATTCTGATTAATAGTCAAAGTCGGAATACAAAAACCAATGTATCTTCACCAACCTGATCAATCCATGGGTAGAAACCTTCCTTTAACTCATCAGCATAGCAACATAGCATATTGCAAGCTGTGGCTTTCTCCTCTAGGACACTAGTCTTGATCCCAATTCTTTTATCCCCTAGGGTAATGGTCTCCATACTGCAGGATTACAATTGTTACATACCATTAGGTGGAAACGATGAAAAACGTGGCCACCTATTTCCTCTTATAATGTCCCATTCAATTAGAAAAGACAGGTAGGAAAGTGTCGTAGAATTGCAAACAAAACCAAAAACGAACATACAATAAGTTAAACAAAGAATACATGCTTTCGATTCCTCAAGATGTATAACCTTTCATGTTGCAGCTCATATCCTACAAAATACTGAAAGCGCTCCTGTACACCCAACATTAAGCTGGACATGATCCGGTTCGGTTATCTTCAGAACCGAATTAAAATTTTCGGGTATTGTTAATAAATGATACCGTCGGATCCAAATATAATTATGAAACCGTTCGGGTTCGGTTCGGTTCCGTATCATAATTAGTTTTTTTAACATTTACAGCAATACTACATAAATACAACTAATAACATATTCATTCATAACTTCGATGGCCAGTTGGAGAGGGGAAGTCAGACTCGACAGTTGGCGGCTTCGATTTGGCCATGTATATGTAGGTTTTCAATTTATCAAATGATTTGGGGATAGTGGACCTATGCTTACCGAATGAAAGTATGAAATTGGAAAGGGAATGATAAAAATTTAAAAAGGCCTAGATCTTGGACTAACAATGAAATTAATAATTGGGTCAAAAAATTAAATTTCGAAATTGAGTTAGGCTGTACTAGCTAGACATGTACTTAGCTTGAAAGTTGGAACATTAATCACTAAATTAGTTAATTTGCTAATTTGTTAAGAAAAAATTAAAATAATTTAATTATTCAATATAAAAATTAAAAAATTATTTAGATTTGATTCTTATTCGGTTCTTCGGTTCTAGAACCGAGAACTTAACCGAACTCATTGGTCTCGATTCAAATACTCATTCAAATATTTAACTTATCAAAAACCGCTCGATTCGGTTCGGTCCGATTCGGGTTCGATTCGATCCGGTTCGGGAGTTTGTTCCAATCCTACCCAACATTATAAAAGAGATAATAGATTCTTTCGCTTCTTTCAAAAATTTAGATGATTGACGGAATTTTTCTCAAAATGTTGAAATAATTATGTATACATTAGTATTCTCTAAAAGTTTACTGTTTTATATATTTGTATAGAAACAAGGAAAAATGTCGGGAGCGTACTAAGGTCTTCTGGAGGTGATGCTAATGAAGTTCATGAAAGTGTACAGAGTTCCTAAAAGAATAATACTATTTATCATTATATTGATGAAACATCGGTGATGTGACACTTAGGTGGAATAATAGGATACAACATTTAAATTTTCACGAGAGGGGGTATTAAATTGTCGTATCCCATTATTCCACCTAAATTGTCACGTCACCAATGTTCCATCATTATAATGATAAATGACATTATTCTTTCTAAAATATGGCTAATAGATGAGAGTAAAACGTAGACATTGGAAGTGTGATAACAAGGGAGGTACTTATGGCATAATAATGTAAAAATCTTTAGGGGGTGTTTGTCACCCATTAAAATTTCAAGAATGATGTAAGGAATAGTATTTTTTAGAGAATGTGTGGATGAAATTTAAAGTAACTTTATTGGTTTGTGTGTAGAATATTTTATTGGGTGAATATGTGAATGAGATTGTTTATTGTAGAAAATGGAGTTTTTGAAAATGGTAGACANGTATTTTTTAGAGAATGTGTGGATGAAATTTAAAGTAATTTTATTGGTTTGTGTGTGAAATATTTTATTGGGTGAATATGTGGATGAGATTGTTTACTATAGAAAACAGAGTTTTTTTGAAAATGGTAGACAAACAGAGGCTTAGTAATTAGAACGGCTAAAATTTCTAATTGTTTTAAAGCGGGGCTCATTCAAACACTAGTGCGAGTTAAAGAAAAATGGGTAAAATGAATCGGGCAAGGAATCAAGAACACTACGTTTTAACTACAAGTGAGAAGAATAATAGTGTAATTATTTTGAGCTAGAGATCAAAAGGATGATTTACCAGGTCTCAAAGGAAAGCTCAAACCTAATATAAATAATTGTACAAAGACAAATAATTGTACAAAGACCATAAATATGGTATGGTAATTTCATCCCGCACAAAGCAAAAAGAATTGTCACATAACAAAGCAAAAAGAACGTCTAAGGATAAGAAAGGATATTCATTTAAAGAACAAAGAAGACCTCTCATCATCTGATTCATCGATTTCATTGTCTGAGTCGGCAGATGTTATAGTCACGTCAGGTTTCAGCTGAGCAGATTGAAGCAAAGGAGGCATGACCACGCTCATGTAAGGAAGAAAATCCTGTCCCAAGCACTTGCATAACCTGGCCCAAGCCTATAATAAAGTAAGAAGTATTATTGGAAGAGTTTAGATATGCAAAAATATAATAAAACCATGAATGGAGGCATACTTGTAGCATATAACTCGTAGTTGGATCATCTGTCTCCATTTGAGATCCTTGCAATGACATAAGCACTTCCATGACCTTGCATGAGAAGACAATTGAGAGATTAATGTTATGATAACAATAGCAAGAAACATTGATCAGCTAAAGTTGACCAAATATTTAGTTCAAAATGAGCTGGGCCTAAAAACAAAAAGAACACGTCTGTGTTTATAAAGAATAAAGGATTGAGGTAAGAACTAAAAGAACTCAACGAACAAACAACTAATCACCTCGTAAAGAAATATATTAAATTCAATAAGAAACACATCCAAAACTAAGTCCGTTGTTATTTACCTGCTTGGCATCCTCCTTGAATTTCTCCTTTCCAACCGCCATCCCAACTAAGCTAATGCATTCCATGGCTTTGGCACGAAGCATGCGGTTAGACTTGTCAGTAGCATTCATCAATATAGCTTTCAAGTACGGCATAACCGCATCATAGTATTTCTGGAAGTGCACCTGTCAATACAATTAACAGATTCAGTATACAGGCAAATAATAGAAAAATAAAATTAACACTTAAATAATAATTTCAAAATGCTGTACCTGCGATGAATCAGCAACTGAAGCTAGAGCAGTTAGGGCCCCCTCTTGCACCATTTGTTTGGAGTTCTGAAATCATATAACAAAAGCAGTTTACTAGAGAAACATGGCTGTATGCTCTAACGCATAGGCATAAACTTCCATGTAAATTTGTACGAATCTATTATATTTTCTCTGCACCTGTAGAAGTAGAAGCAACTTGTGCACTATTCCATCTAAGTAAGGCGTCAAAATTTCTGGGGTACAATTTTCACTGAAATTAAGCACGGCTGAGGCTGCATGTGCCTGTATGACAGCAACAACTCAAAAACGAACCGAAGAAACCACAGCTATGTCATTGCCACGAGATGAGGACAATCAGACAAATGTTCATTGATATCAGCTTTAATTAACAGGAATCAACATTTAACAGAATTATGGTAGACAATATAAAAGTTAGATAACATATAGCAGGAACTACCAAAAGCCAAAGAAATATGTTTGGCATATTGTGCAGTCCTAATTCTTTAATTTAAAACAATATGCCTTCAACCTCTTCCATAAAAAGTAAGAACTAAAAAGGGTACTCCCTTAATTTAAATTCATAATGACTTTGTACAAATTACACAAGAATGTCAAAATTAGTGGTAGTTAAAAAGGCAGCTATCACGAGAATCAGTTAAAGCACGACAGTAGCGGAAGAAATGGACAAGAATGCACAAGAAAGACTAATAAAGACATAACGAACTTCAAAATTCACAAGCATCGCATCAGTGAACTACAAGGCAAAATTTTCCTTAATGCTTGAAGCCCAAGATCGTTAATTTACGCCGAATGCATATGCATGCACACAAACAAATTACTTAATCCTTCAGTCACTTACACAATCTCATCACATCATAGCTAATTTTCTTCAGACATAGGGTCGGATGCAAATCCAACTTATAGAATTAAGATTTAAAGTGCTAAAAAAAAAAAAAACCCTTTGTCCCTTTAAGGGGAAAAAGAAAGTCAATACATATTAACAAGGTGCTAATCAGTCAAGGCTGTCCACAGCAACTAGGATTTGGTTTGAGCCAAGCTGTCTATTTTTGTCCTATTTTACACTTGCCACAATGACACAATCTAATAGAAATGAACCAAATAAAACAATGCATAAAAGACAGCTATTTCTATTATGAATAGAACAAAAATAAATTGATAATCAATATGCCTTTTGTAATACCCCAAAAATATGTACAATATATTATGAGGCATAAATGCAAGTTTTGAGATTTTAGGGTAACCTAACAACTTTACCATTTTCTAGGGACATTGTGTTAATATTCCTAATAATTGGATATATGTGAGTTTTATATGAAATTAAATTTTAATATTATTTTGGATATATATTAAATTATTATCGAATTATCTAATATAAAAAATTTCTTAGATAAAACTAGAAATTTGAATATATCCAAGATAGCATCTTATCATCATGTAGTTATAATTTTTTCAAACTCGAATTTCATGATAAGTTTGTTTGTTGAAAGACCAATCTAAATTTGTACTAAGAGTTCTATTACAATTCTAATTAGGTAACTATCCTTATCAAATCACCCCTATAAATACTCTCTTGTTGTTGCACTTCAATTCACACAAATTTAGAGAGAGAGAGGAGGGGGGATGGGAGAGAGAAGAAAGAAAAAGAATAGAAAAGAATTTCTAGCTCGTTTGAGATCTGTTCGCAAGAATTTTCAGTCCTAAATAGCTTGAGTATACAAGCAATTTAACGAATAAGGTATATATTTCTATATGTGCCAAGCGGTTTCGTGTTTTCACTTTTAATGTTTTTAAGTTATGTAATTTATGTGCTATTATGTGATCCAAATTAAAGAAAGATCTTATGGGTAATACCATAGGATATTATTATGTATATCTACACAAAAACCAGCCATAGGGATAAACCCTAAGTGGAGATTGAGAATCGGTATGACCTGAGTGAGAATGAGACGGGTTTTTATCGCACTAGAAAAATTATGTTATGTGCATAATTTTCCTGATTTTTATATTAAAATGTGAAAATACTTGCATGGAATCTGTACTAAGTGTATTCATATGCTCATTCCATATTTAAAATATTTTACAGATGCATGATTGATCGGAGTTGGAGGTTGAGACTGTTGGCAGAGTCAGTGTCACAGGATCAAGAATTTAAATTTTCTTTCACTATTTAGTATTTATTATTTAGTTTAAAGTTATTATGCAATTAGACTTTAATTTTTCAAAATCGATGGATTTATATTTCATAAGCAAATTGAATTTATTTGACATATTATGAGACAATAAAATAGCTTATTTTATTCCGCAAAGTTCTCCAAATTCTTTGTATTACAATGTGTCGACCAACTTTTATAATGGTTAAAGGAATTATATGAGTAACCTTCGAGACATAGGTTTCGGAGCGTTACACCTTCAGTCTTCATAATTGTAATTGATCTATACAAATGTCTTGCGATTAAATAATTCTTTCCAATTTATAAATGGCTGACAAAAAAACATCAAAAAAAGTATGCAGATAATGAATATATGAACATTAGAAGCCTGTCATAACAAACGCAAGCAGAGCTAAACCTAGTAACTTGTTCGCAGAGGTAGAGATCACTGAGCATGAATGGAAATGCGGAATCATTAGCAAATTTCCCTGAATTCTTTTGTAACAGAACATGAAGTATTTCTCGCTATGGAATGCTAACTTTTTTCAGTTGCATTTCCACAACTATCAGCAGGTTAATCACAACAGGCGAGAACATTAATCTCAAATAAATTGATGAGGAACTCGAAGGTTTCTACTTTCACCACTATGACTAATGAATTTTTTATGCAATATACTAGTAGAGAAAATTCTCAAACAAGGCCTCTAGACTATTATTACATGATATAGTTCAACATTTAAAACAGAAAGCCAAAATCTTATGTTCCTTTACATTCAAGAACGCCCAAAAACATTTATGAAAACACAAGGTAATATAAAGATGCCAGGAAGCAAGTTCACATTCAAGGAAGAAGGAAATACAAGACGAAGTCAAAAATTTACAGTTACATCAAGTATTCGATAGAGAAACTAGATCCACAAACCTGTACTCGAGGATTTTGGAAATCATCCATAGCTGAAGCTAGAGCCGGAAGAACATGCTGATGGTACTGAACTTGCAAATCTGGGCCCAAATCAGTTGACAGCTGACCAATTGCATTAATTGCAGCCCATCTAACGCGAGGATGAGGATTTTGAAAGGAATTCAAAACCATGCTCACTATTTGTTCCAAATTTTTAATCATCGCCTGTAACAAGTAAATTGTGAGGAGAGCAAACAAACTTCGTGACTTCACTATAACAGAAATCAACAGAAACCCATGACATCGCTTTAACGAGCCCAACATCCCACATTATTGTATCAAACTCAGACAGTCTCACAAACAAACAAAGTTAATCAAGAGAAAATATCGAAACGATAGGAGTTTCAAGATTAGTTAGCACTTAACTTGCATAGAGTTTCAAGAGTAAAAAATGTGGATACAATAGACAATAACAGGCGACAATATATTACTATGGAATTAAAATTCGCATCACATTACTGTTGCATCATACATTTCTGGATAAGTGATATTACATCAAGCATATACACACGTGAACATCTATATAGGGGAAAAAAACCTGAAGTTACTCCATCAAACTTATCCAAAACTACAAACCAAGTTCAACATCTGCCAAATGATCATTGTCATCTAAATTATACTACTAAATGAGAAAACAAAGTTTTTAATAACCTAATGCATGTGGCACAAATACTGAGAGGTACAATTGTAGGAGTGTGTATGGACTGTCGTGCATATAAAAAGTATATATTGCCACGTAATATTTATTCGGAGTCAACAAATTCAATAAACAATAAAAATGGAATTCAAATAAAACTTAACCATTGTTTATACCTTTGAACAGCCCTCCGCAATTTGTGCAAGGGCAATGAGAGCAGCATGATGCTTTTGCCAATCTGGAGCTGCTAAATAAGCTTGCAACTGTGCAGAGGCCACGGGGACAATTGTGTTCCCACCAAGTGCAATCGCTAGCCTATCCAAACACTCCTGCCCAACACTGTAATTACTTGTCTCCCCAGCATCTTCATCCTCAGCTTGTGCGCCGTGCCAAGCAGGATCATCATGAACATCCACAAGCATCTTCATCAAAATGGCAAAGAGCCTATCAATAAACTGAGGCAACTTGCGCATCATTCCAGGCGCCCTCTCGCGTGCCTCTGCCAGAGTAATCACAAACTCTACTGCCAAATGCCTTGTGCCCTCTTCAAAATTCTCGGCCTCGGCTATCTGCAACATGTACCCCACCACGTCCACAATCTGCCTGCGTAGAAACCTGGGCTCAGTTCCAGCCAACTCTATCATCAACTCCAATGCTTCCTGGGCGGTTGCCTCCTGTCCGGAGTTCAATGCATCCATCAAGGTCCTCATCATCGCGGGCAACAAATCCTGGAATCGATCGCGATCATTTGAACTCGTCAAGCACTGAATGAAATTAATGACCGCACTCAAGGCCGCAATTTTCACATCAGGATTCGGAGAATTGTTCAACACATTTAGAAAGACGGTGTGCAAATCCACTATGAATGGAATTAATGTATCCCCGATGTACTGGGCTAATTGGGAGAATATCAAAAAAGCAGATTCCTGTAGCTTTGGGGAATCGGAAGTTACACATTGAAACATGAAGGGCAAAATTTCCGGCCACTGATTTTCTGGGAGAAGCGATGATGCGAGTTCCGATATGGTGTCGCATAGCTTTTTTATGATGGATTTGGAATCCTCCCGCTGGATAGAGGAGAGGAGGATGTTCTTAACGGCTGAGCGAGTCGCATCACTGAGTTGGGGCCAGATGAACGAGTCATCCCGAGTCAGCTGCTTCCTGAGAAGAATGGTGGACATGGCACGGGCCTCATGATGAGGGGATGACGACAGGAGGTGGGCAAGCTTGAGGGCTAACGAGTTGGGATCCGTCTGCTTGAGTAGATTGAAGATTGACTCGGCCTGGGATCGCTGCTCGTTTGAGGAGGACATCAAATGGGAAATTAGGGTTTCGAAGGGCGCCGGGTCCGGCCCCATAATCGCCGCGAGTTGTGCTTGCTGGAACTGAGTTGACTCGGCGTCCATCCTCGGTCGGTGGCTAGCAAGTAACTAGGGTTTTTGATTTGAAGATAGCAGTTTTATGCTGTGTGTGTTTGGTGGTGGCACTCCTTCTGAGCTTCTCTCTCTCTAGTCTGCCTTTCTCTCACCTACAAACACGCACTGAAGGTGTGTCTCTCTATGCTTATATAGGGAGCACGCACTGAAAACACAATTCGCGCCTCCTTGCCGTATCCTTTTTTCCCCCCCTTCTTATTTTAGGATTATTTATGGATGAAATTATGATTGAGAATGTACAAGACTTGATGAATGAAGTACAACATTCCAGATAGATTGACTGTAGTGGTGGGGCTAATTAGGGCAAAGTAGGATATTATGGAGAGATTAGTTTTTTATTGATTGCTAAGCAATCCAGTCCTAGAAAAAAAAATGTATTCTTGAATAGTGATTTTTAAAAAATATGTGATTAGAAAATAAGATAAATTTTTTCGATTTATGTGTAAAATTATTTTATTGAAAATGAATTTTTGATAAAATGGGGCTCAAACATGGTACGAGTATTTAGATAATGTATTTGGAATCTTGGATTGTCTTTATTATTATTATTATTATTATTATTATTTAATTTGAATGGGAAACATGGGTCAAAAGTTGGGCTGATATAGAATTTTTTTTTTTTTTTTGCCACAAATATGTATAATAAATATTTTTCCTTTTCTAATTGGGTGCTTTGAATATGGATTTATATTGAAATTAAAAAAAATAGTCCATATGATAGTATGTATGGAAAAAAAAATTATGAACTTACACGTAAGTGAGAAAAGTTGCATTTAGAGAGCCATCTTATACATCATATATTTATCTCACTCTATATCTATCATTAAACTATAAAAATATATTATTTTCAACCACGTCACATTCTAATATTATTCTTATTAAATTCATTCATTTAAGAAATATATGTATCCATATCATTTTTATATATCTATCTCATCATAATTCCTTCGATCATTTCATATATCCATCGACACTATTTTTATATATCTATATATCCACACAATTTTAGACAAACATAGTTTAATTTATCCAAAAAAATTACCTTCTAACTTAATGAAATAAATATAAATTTTATATAAAAATATTTTTTGATTCACAACCAAATATTTAATGGTTTTTAAATAAAATCCTACATCAAAAAGCTCTACTTACAACATATCTACAATTTATTAAAAGGAAAGACGGAGGATGAACTTTTGAATACCAATGTTATCCTTATATATTTAGTTATATGCTCAATTTACCCCCCATTCGATTTATAAGAAAATTAAATTAAATAAAAAGGTTGCATTAGTATGTTCACATTTAGTGATGGCAACAAAACCCCCCCCCCCCCACCCCCCACCCCGAATGGGGCAAAAAAACCCACCCCGACAGGTTGGCGGGGAGGGGTGCCCAGCCCCGAAGCGCCCCGAACCCGTCCCATGAAGAATAAAAAAATAATTAACTACAAATTTTTTTAAAAAAATTAGTTAAAAGAAAATTTTTGAAAAAATAAAATAAAAATTAAACTGAGCAAGCCCGCACCCCGAAACATGTCCCACCCCGTCTAAGGCGGGGCGCGACGGGACGGGGCGGAATGGGGGAGTGGTGGGAAGGGGGTGCCCCGTCCCAAACCCGCTCGTTGCCATCTCTATTCACATTGACAATAAAATATTGAATAACTAATTTACTCTTATATATTAAGTTGTATGTCCGATATACTCTTATTTAATTTTAGTTTTGTTAATAATTAATTAATAACATTAATTCAGTTTATTCAACAAAAAATTAAAAAATCCTTCTATTTTCCATTTGTTCAATAATTCCGTAAATTAATCTTTTTAATATTACATCAATTTTTATTAACATCATTAATTCAATTTATTCATCATGAAACTGAAAAACAGGTTTCGTTTAAAGAACTCAAATGATGGATTTAAATTCCCATTTTGAGATTAAAAAAGAAAAATATCTTTAATTTATTCAACGTGAAATTAAAAGACGGGTGTTGTTTACGGAACTCAAAGAATGACCTTAAATTCTCTTTTTGAGATTAAAAAAAAAAAAATTTACTTGATTAATAGCATTAATTCAAAATGAAATTAAAAATGGATGTTGTTATTAACAACATTAGTTCAATTTATAATACATGAAATTGAAAACGGATATTCTTTAAGGAACTCAAATGATGGCCTTAAATTTCCCTTTTGAGATTAAAAAAAAAAAAAAAAATCTTTTAATTTGATTAATAGCATTACTTCAAAATGAAATTGAAAAACGGATGATGTTATTAACAACATTAATTCAATTTATTCAACATGAGATTAAAAAACAGGTGTTGTTAGAACTTGAATGACACGTTTTTGAAGAACATTTTGTCACATAAGTTAATCTTGAAAAGNTTAATAGCATTACTTCAAAATGAAATTGAAAAACGGATGATGTTATTAACAACATTAATTCAATTTATTCAACATGGAATTAAAAAACAGGTGTTGTTAGAACTTGAATGACACGTTTTTTAAGAACATTCTGTCACATAAGTTAATCTCGAAAAGAAATTATCTAGTGATGCTATTGAAATATCTGGACCCATATCGTAATTTCAAGAAACATATTATTGTAATAATAGTATTACATTTAAGTTTATTCAACATTTTCACATTTTATACATAATTTCATACAAAAAAATTATTCATATATATATTTTTTACAATTTTAGTTTTTCCTTTTAACAATATCAATAACCTCAACTATTTAAAAAAACAATATTAATACCTAAAAAACATAACGTATATCATAAATTTGATAATAAGACGTGCAACACGCATGTTTACTACTAGTGTACAAGAAGGAATCTGTGTATATTTTGCCTTTCATTAAATTGAGTGGCAACCAAGAAAATAAAAAAAAACACCTACGACAATTTTGGACTTAATTTCGTTAGTATAAGATGCGATTGCTCGGTTGATGGGCAACGATATGATATGAGTTTTCTTGCGGTCATTACTAATCAAAATAAATTGCTCGGCCATGTCGTATCCAGTCTTCTTATCTTTCAATACAAGGCTCACACAATAAATTGGTAGCTCAATTTATCCTCCTTTCATACAGGGTGTATTTAATGGATATTATTGAGAAAAAAAAATGTATTTTAAATAGTGATATGATCAGAAATATGTGGTTAAAAAGTAAGGAAAAAGTTATTGATGTGATGAAACATTTTATTTTATTGAAAAATGTGTGGTTGAAAATGAGTTTTGAGAAAATATATTTTGAAAGAAGGGCATAAGAACTACGGTAACCTTGTGTGCTGATACCAGTGTTCTAAATAGCGCGCCAAGGCGCAGGTCTAGGCGCGCCTTGCGTGGCCTTGGCTTGGCGCCTTATTTGGTGGTCAACGCGCTTTATTTAGCATTGACCGCCAGCTAATGCGCGCCTAGGTACAATTATGTGCACTTTTTTAATTTTTTTTTTAAAATTTTAAATTTTTTTTTTTTTCAATTCTTTGAAGTTAAAATTTATTAAAGGCAAATTTCTTCAATTTGCCCTAATTTAAAACAACCACTGAAATCAAAAAAATTCTCTCCTCCAATAAAGAGTTAGATAATATTTAAGTTCTTATGCTATTTATTTACTATTTTGTATTTAAATTTAAAACTTATCTTTTGTTGGAAACTTTGAAAAAATGTGTAAAGTTTCTATAAATCTGTTTTAAATGTTTACTAAGTATTATTTTTAATTATTAAATGATTTTTTGATTGATTAAAAATTAAAATAATATTAAAATAAAAAACGCATTTTTTACGTTTTTTTACGCATAAGCCTCGCCTAGTCTCGCCTAGCCCTTAGCTTGGCCTCCATGCATTGTCACGCATTACGTCTTTTAGAACACTGTCTGATACCCCTAATAACTTTGTGAGGGATGGCCGAGTCAAGAACTACGAATTTTGTAAAACTTGTTTCAACTCTGTTTAAAACCTCAAGCATTCCTCAGTTCGTTGAAAATCATTACTCTACTTCGTGACGTCGAAGAATGAGTGGTATCGATCAAACGTCTTCAACATAAACGATTCAAGGCTGCTAATAGACCAGTAAACCTCTGTACGTCCATTTTACTTATTGAACTGCTCGCCCACGATTGCTTTAATCTTTGTCTGATTTGGCTTCTATTACTCGTTGGTTTACTATTAAGAGCCTGTTTGGTACGGCTTAAAATTCAATTAAAATTGAAAATATGGCCGTTATTAGGTCCCACCCGTCTAATAAAAGTCAACAATAACGACTATATTTTCAATTTTAATCTAATTTTAATTTCTACCAAACTTCGTTGGTTTACTATTAAGAGCCTGTTTGGTACGGCTTAAAATCCAATTAAAATTGAAAATATGGCCGTTATTGGGTCCCACCCGTCTAATAAAAGTCAACAATAACGACTATATTTTCAATTTTAATCTAATTTTAATTTCTACCAAACACCCTCTAAGTTGATAAATATTTCCTTGGTCGTCCCAAACCCACATTTTTCTGGATCAAACTTCAACTGATTTTTGCAAGACTTCATAGATTTCCTCTAAGTCGATTACATGCTGCTCTAATTTTTATGCGAGACTTCATCAGTGTTGTATAGCACCACTAATGTTCAAAATTAGATTATGTGACAACATAGTAGCTTTTGCAGTCTTCAAGATTGCATAAGTAATAATCTTTATTACTTGTGCATCAAACTTAAAACTTAATGATCAAATAACCTCACTAGATAGAGATTAGCGAACAAGTCTCTTAAGAGCAATTTAAATTCATTAATGGGATCATTAAAATTATAGAGACAATTAATAGTTTATACTGGTAGCAATTAGGACAGTGTATTATGAAATTGTGTTCAATTTTTTGTCATATGTAATTCTGGAAAAGTCTGTCATGAACAAATGCACTACTTGAAACAGTTTGGCCTCTTAGACATTGATGACTAACTATGATTTCTCCCATAGCCTATTTTATTGAGACTGGAAAGGAGGATTTATTAGCACTTACAAGTCATAAATATTGGGATATCAGCCAAGACAAGAACGCTCGAAAACTTATACTTTTATGTTTGGACTGACAGTATTTAACAGTATAATGAACAAAGTTTAGTTTCTCATTCTTATTTTCTAGTTTGATCTAATCCTTCGTCCAAATATGATAATCGAGAAGATGGAAAAGCCTTATGATTTTGAAGATTGAGAAACGGTTTTCATTTGTCCATGCTTTTCATTGACAGCTACAACTTTAACCAGTGCAATCACAAAACTTAACACAACATTAGAAAAGGAAAGCCAAACAAAGATGTTCAATTTGTTTTATGCAAAATCTTAAACTAGATATCATCAACTGAGTAATAAACCACTGCAGTATACTGTGACAGGCACGAAACAATTCTAGATGGCAAGGAAGACTTTTTGCATAATTTGAATCGGGCAGACAACTGTAAAAACAGAAGAAAAGCAGATGTGAATCAACAGATATAAGAAAAGAAACGATAGTTTAACCTGTTGAGCACATATTGATTCCGTCTTTGCAATCTCTAGTTAAGTTGTAGAACGTCTCTACCCGTGTCTTTGCTCTATAAAGGACCTCAGTATCCACTTCAACTCTCATGTAACCATCAAACCCAACAGGGCGACCACCATTCAGAAATGTCGTCTCATTGTACCACTCACTCGTATTTCCCCACAAATACTTATAATCTTCAAGCAAATGAATTTTGTAATGAGATCTCAGCTTATCGAAGTAATTGTAGAATGGTTCGTTGGTAGCAATGTACACATTTCTCCAAGGTTCAACCATCCCTTGCAGCTTAGTAACAAGAGCATCAGGTGATGTATCAGCATCCAAATTTGGCCATAGCGCCTTATTCTGTGATTTATCCCCTCGAACCACGTGAACTGCATCAAAATCCCAGTCCATGCTCCCACTAATAGCAGAAACTATGTTCATTAATCTCTTTGATTTCCAAATTGCATGCCACGGCCTCTCAATATATTTAGCTGCCGGACCTTCACAAACCCTGTACCAATAGTTTTCTGGCTCAGGAGCGTCAAATTGCCTCCATATGATCGAGCTTTTATCTTTCCTTAGTTGCATTGGTGTCACCTTATAGCTTGGAACCTTTCTAACTGGAATTTTTGCTTTATGGGTCTTGTCCCATCTCTTCCAATCTCTGAGAAAATCGCCTTCGTCCACAATTGAAGACACTTCTTTCAAATGCTCGAAATCAAAATAGAATCTAAAATCTTTTCCTTCCTCATCCTTTTTGGTCTGTGTATAAGTTGATGCTAGACAAATACTCAAATCCATAACAAATGTACGATTCAAATACTGTGCTTCACCAAGGGCACACAAGAAGCTCCAAAGATAATGATTCATTCCTTTACAATAGTCCCCTCCTCGTGAATAGTACAAATACTTTCCCCTTCTAAATGCCGAATCTGATCCCAACACAGGAATCGTATCATTGATATCATTGTCCCGCACTGATGGAGCGATTTTTCCCTTTTGACCATTACCAGTGGCATTAATTCGACTCCTTGGACGGCGGGCATTCAAACCAGAATGCCATCGCCCTGGATGAATCACCTTGTAACTACAATCATCGTTAAAGCCCACCACAAACCTCCGGAAATCCCTGTACTTTCTCCAAGACCTCTCTTTCTTGTTCCTGAACCTCCACGCCACATCACATTCATCAGGCTTCGATCCGTTGACTGGTGTTTGATAATCCAAAAAAGCAATTGACTTAAAAGTCCTCAAATTGAACCTCTGGATTGCAATTAAAACCTTAGGGTCTGAACAATTGATCACATGCAAATCTTCACAACCTGATTTCAAGGTCACGTTTTTCTCAAGTTCCTCTTCAGATTTCTCAATTGAAGCTTCAGTAATCGGGACCAGTGATCCTATAGGCGATGCCACTGGCGCAGTGGCAATGTCCTCGCCAGTTTTAAGGATGGAAGAATCCGTTTTGAAAGTGGCATTTTCTACCTCCGTGAAAACTTTGGTCAGAGCTCGAGAGGACTCCCACGGATCCGGGGGTTGGTATGTGATTGCAATCACAGTAAATATAAGGACTGAGAAAACAAATACTGAGAAACACACGTTGCTTATCAGCTTAATTAGGTTTTGCCCAATGGGATCTGTAGGATTCAGTTCTTTCATTTACGCAAAGCTCAAAATCCCAAATTAAATTCAAACTGAGTTCA
>CAIGRR010187377.1:0-11290 GCA_903798365.1 Fraxinus sp. 1973-6204 | reverse complement strand
GTGACATTAATGGTGTTTGAGTCACAGCATTTTGAAAAAATGTATTTTGGAATAGTAAATTGATGGAGATTGTGTAGTTGAAAAAAGAAAGAAAAATTATTGATGTGATGAAAAATATTAATTTATTGAAAAATATGTAGTTGAAAATTAGTAGAAGAATAAAAATAAAAATTTTAATGTGTACCAAGCTGAAGTAAGGTCATGTTTGAGCCACATTATTTTTTTTATTCTCATTCTTCCACTCATTTTCAACCACACATTTTTTAATAAAATAATATTTTCCATCATATTAATAACTTTTCCTTACTTTTCAACCACATATTCCTCATCACATCAATAATAAAAATGCATTCTTAGCCCGTAATGTGCGGCTAATACTATAATAATCAATATTGCAGCAGTTATATTAAAAGGATTGGTTTAAACTATTAATTTTATCCGATCATGTCATTAGTTTCTCAAAAAGGAAAACTGATACCTACACAGGTTTCATAATTGGAAGATGATCTGAATTCCCATCTTGCTACAATATCAGATTGAATAACTTGTCTAAATCTTAAGAAGAAAAAGGGACGAATATCAAGCCAGCTGTAGATATCCCGTAAGGCTTACGGCTTACCTGAATTCTTTAGCTCGAGAAGAAGGTTAAAGGGTTTGTATTGGTCCAAACTAACTGGTAATGTTTACTGCAGATTAGTTAGGTTTATCCTCTATCTTTTCTGCCTGAAAGTTCTTGTTAATCATATTATAATTAACTTTCTTTCTTTCTCTCTTTCAGACAATTCATGTTTAATAATTAATGCCAAAATCATATTACTTTTCTAATTTATGAAACAGTTTGTTTCTGTCTAGTTTTTTTGTTGTGTCTCACCTTAAGGTCTTCATTTTTTTCAGAAGGTTTTTGGCATATAATGTGGAAGCTGAACAACCCCCACCCCACCCCATCCCTACCCAACAACCAAAATCAGCCAATTCTTTTGATGATTTAGATTATATTAAAATGCTCGAGATATGTACGAATTAAAGTGTTAAAAAAATTTAAGAGAGGATATTCGGAGTAGATAATTCTCCATGTGAAGTTAAATGGATCAGAACATTCAGAGAGAGGGTATTAATGCTTTTAAACACGATATCGTATATTATACTGAGCACCAAAAATACATGAATTTTTGCAAGAAAAATACTGAAATAGCAATAAAATGGTTATTAATTTCAAAATTGGGTAATGACTACAGAAGCCAGCATCCATATTTTCATAATGCAGAGTGAAATATTTACGTTGTGTCACTTCGCTAACTTCCAGCTTTACAATTACACACAGAAGGAAGAGCAGTAATGACCACGGATTGGCACTTATTGTTGCAAAGACACTACTAAAAAAAGAAGTTAAAATATTGTGTATTACACAGAGCATATGCTACAAGTATTCATCGGATTTGAATTGAGTAAACCGAAAGCCTATCAGTGTGCAGCATACTCGNAATATTGTGTATTACACAGAGCATATGCTACAAGTATTCATCGGATTTGAATTGAGTAAACCGATAGCCTATCAGTGTGCAGCATACTCGTCTTCTGTGGACTCTTCTTCCTTGAGGGAATTCAATGAATCACCGGATAGCTGGCACCGATACTGCTGCACGATTAGAACAGATGCTGTGGTCGAGAAATCCGGGGAAGTCAGTAAGTTTCCGACTGGCCCCAATTCCGGGCATTCACCGTTCTTGTAAAGAGCTGCAACCAATTGTCCCTCAGGCATTCTTCCAACAAGAAACAGATTGCAACGATTATGTGTACGAATCATATCGACTGTTTCTGCAGCACTGTTTACCATTTTCTCTTCGTATTTGATTGAGCCGTCATTTGATATTTTCTCCTTGAATTCGGCAAGAAATTCTTCGTCCTCTGATCTGGCTTCTGGACAATAACTGTCATTTATATCTACTCGAACAGACTCCCCGACTACTTCAGGGTCAACCATGAAACGAACAACGTTCAAACGGATGCCTGGATGCTCAGCCATAAGTGCACCATACGATAGAGCTTCCCTATCATCATGGCCACCAAAGAAAAATACACTGATTTTATAGTCAACATTGCTTGCTGATACATGAGAAGTTCCACCAAGGCCCCGGTCAACTAGAATTCCAACTGAACACGGTGCATGCTCAAGAACCCTCCGGTTCACATACCTCAAGTCAGCTCGTGTTGTCTCCAAGTTTCCATCTAGCCTTGGGTGCTTATGGAAAGGGAGGATTATAATTGCTACCCTCTTCCTCTCTGCACTCAAGCAAATGTCGATGTGCATACTAGACATCGCTGAGATAGCAGTTGTTGGTCGAATAGACACCCTACTAAGATGCTCAACCGCCTCAAAAGCAACAATAATTTGATTCAGATCAGAATCGTGCACCTTATTCCAAAATGGCATCCCGTTCTTTCGAGCCTTGTGGACCATCAATATTGCAGACGACCTCTCAGAAAGCTCCGTTAGATGCATTGCATAGACACGAAGTCCTTTCCTTTTTTCAGTACCACGCGAAACCTCCATGAGATTTATCAAAGTTGGAATGTTTCTTGTACTGTGGAAACAGGTCAATAATCTCAACTGAGAACTAGACTCCTTCCTTCGAATAGTTCTATGCTTGTACTCTGATTTTGCCATTTGAGCCGGCTTGTATAAAGCTACAACAGCAGGCGTCGTTACAACTGTAGTGAATAAAGCCATTAAAACCATGATTGCAAATGTTTGATCGTTCAATACCTGCATAGAAGAGAAAAAAATTTATTAAATGAGAAACGAACAAGTCCAAATGCAAATACGTGGATATGGACCGTTAAGTAGTGTGCAGTACCAAATATTACATAAAGCATTAACTTACTCCACGGTCTTTCCCAATGTTGAGAACAATGAGCTCGACTAAGCCCTTAGTGTTCATAAGGAAACCGAGAGTCACCGCTTCCTTAAAGGGCACCTTGTAGGACAGTGACACGAGAATAGTGCCAATGATCTTCCCAAAACACGCTGTAAATATGACCAAAACGAGAAGACCCCACGACTGCGCCCCTTGAATGGTGGCTACATTCGTCTTTAATCCACTTGAGACGAAATACAGAGGAAGGAAAAGGCCGGATACGAGATCTTCAACTTTTTCAACAAGGGCACCGGCAAATGGTCCCTCCTTTGGCACAAGTACTCCAAGCACAAAAGCTCCGAACAGTGCATGAATTCCAATAGAATCAGTTACAAATCCAGCAGCCAAAACAGCAACCAATGTTGCACATATATATATCTCGTTGACTGGCTCACCCTCAGGGCAACGTCGTGCCATCCATTTGAAAATCGGAGGGGCAATTAAGATGCATAAAACTATGAAACCAGAACCACACAGAAAGACCCACAATGAAACAAGTGGCGAATGTCCCGTGCCTGATAATGCAATAGCCAGAGCAAGAAGAATCCAAGCAGCCACATCATTGACTGCAGCAGCGGACATGGCCATTCGACCAACATCAGTCGTTAAAAGCTTGAGTTCAGCCAAAATCCGAGCCAAGACTGGAAATGCAGTAATAGAAAGGGCCACTCCCATGAAGACTAAAAACGGGGCCTGACTTACACCCTGGGAAATAGTTCCACGGAGTACGTATGATGTCCCAATTCCTAGAGCAAACGGAACACTGATTCCTGCAAGGGCAATGCCTAATGCTTTTTTCCCAGTCCGTTTAAGGGATCTTGGATCGAGCTCGAGGCCAACGAGGAATAGAAAGAAGAGGAGGCCGAAGTTTGCGATGGTATCCAGAACTGTTAAGCTCCTAGGCGGAAAAACAGCATTAAGAAATTTATGATTCCGGCCTAAAGCAGATGGACCGAGTAGAACTCCTCCCTGCCAAACCAATAAGCCAATTTCATTAGTTCTTTGACGCAAAGTGCATATTTAGTACGGACACGACTTAATAGTATAAATTATAATCAATAAAATCTTAGCTTTTTTTTCCTACTTATCCCCACAGATGGGATTTGTTCATCATGTAATCATGGTTTCGTATCGATGTTGACACAATAATGCCTATAAACTAATAGAAGTCAACTTAGAAATATTGCAATTCTCTTGTAAAATAAGTATCTACCACCTAACAGTAACTAAAGATTCAAACAGATGATAGAAAACAAAGTGAAATCTTGGCTTTAAGAATATGCCTTCCCTAAACAAGAGTCAATACGAATTAATTAGAAATCACCATAATTCACATAAAAAAGAAAGAAGCTGGAAAAAAATATATTTGAAAAACAAAGATTCCCACGAATTCGATATGAGATAGTAGAAACTTACGATGATCTCAGCAATAACGCGTGGCTGTCTCAATGGCCTAAGAATATAGGCGAGCAACCGGGTGAGCACAACCACTAAAACTATCTGTAGAATCAAAAGAGGAAGTGCGTAATCGAGAGGATTGTCTCCTTGGAACACCCCGTTTGACGTAGCTTTCGTAAGTGACGGACATTTGGTGGTTGTGTTAGAAGCCATTTCGCAAATAATTTAGAAACAGCTTGCTTATTATCACTTCAATGCCTGCATAATATGATCAATAAATACTTATCAGATTATAAGTTCAGACAATATAAAAAATAATAATAATAATATTTTGCCTTGGACTATTTCTTATTTAATGCAATATTAGGAACCATGTTATGATACATCATAGACTCTGATACACTTAATTTGTAATAAATTCGACAAAACAAAAGTTAGGAATCCCCCACATAATTTACTATTCTACAATAATTAACTTATTATCAAGAAACACATTACAAAGAAAATTAGAACAACCAAGAAAGCTAACCATCATTGTTAGGATTGATACCACTTGTTGTGACATCAATCATCGGATTGAGAAGTTGAAGTTATATGGAAAATAATAATGAAATATATGATCAAGAACAAAGGAATAAAGAAGACAAGAATATGACAGAGGAATTAGAAGATTTAATGTCTCACAAGAATAATGGAGAATAGATAAAAATTACAATAGATCATATATTCTAATAATCTATTTTCTCACACTTAAAATTGTATAGAAAAACCTAGTATTTATATGGAACATGCAGAGGACATCCAAACCCTCCTAGTAGAATTGTTGTTGAAGTATGATACCAAAAAAAGAGTCCAAAACAAATTATAACTTCTAATGGGTTTTCAAAATAGAACTTCAACTTGACATAGAACTCCAATAGTATTCAAAACTTGAATACTCCATGACGTGCACTTCAATTAGAATTCTTTAATCACTTTAATAACTTCAACAAAGGAATTCGGATCACGCCCAAATTCCAAGAATCATATCAATTAAATATCCTTCGTGAAGGAAAATTCATGATTTAATGCTCATATTCTTTACTTATAAAGAACCTTATACTTTCCATGGAAAGCCAAACAAATGTCAAACTTAGCCCATCACATAATAATAAAGCATTTTTTCACACCTAATTTTTGACTGGATTGTATTTCACAAGGCGGTATGCCAGTTCGATCCCCAACCTCAATGGCGGCTTCAAAGACGATGAACAGTATAAGTACGAAGTTTCTAAGATCAAATACACTAAACATGTTGTCTTCGTAGATTACTGTATATGGCAAATCTTTGTTCTTTTGTGAAATAAATATGTCAGCAACTTAATACCTACTTGATGTCAGATTTTGGGTTTCCTACCTCACACAGCATTATTCTATATTATATCCGTTGGAATGCGGAATTAGAATTACCTGGAAACTAAAAAAAAAATGATAGTCTAGATATTCACGTGTATGTTATATTAATAATTAATTCAGAATCACGAACTTTCAGCTTTTTTATTCCAATCGTCCGCTTTTAATTCCAAGAACTTGATGTTCTAAACCTCCAAGTCTTATATGGTATTTTCCAAAGTTAATACTATACCGACGAGTGGACACCTTCTTTGAATTAATTCAAGAAATTAATTTTTGGACAATTGAATAAGATAATAAAATAATTTCTCTCTCTTTTTTTCTCCCTCTAATTTGAATACTATGACATTATTGTATTATGATTTGTTGTGTTCAATTGGATGTCTAGGTTTCATTTAGTCTCTATTTATAGAGATAAAATAGTTTCAATCCATATGCAATAAGAATTCCACATTCAAACAGAAGTTTTAATTAAAATCAAAATAGGAGTTTTAATTAAAATTTAAATTCCAATACTTTATAGAGCTACCACAGGGACCTGATCGGACATATATTATTCAAGTTCCAATAATTAGATCATGTCTAGTTGATTCTATACTACCCAATCTAACTATTAGTTTTTATTTTCCTCAATAAATGATTGCTTTTCACTTCTAATTATTCTTACTAACTTTATTATTTTCTGCAACGGTCATGTGAACTAATTATAGATGTCGAAATTTAGCCGTTACTAAACACTAGTCCCAAATTTTAACCGCTCAAGAGAAAATAGTTAAGTGGTCACTCTACACATTTTTCAGAACGACGGTCCCCAACATGAATTTATGTTCTATATTTCGCTCATTCCAAGTTCCACACTCACCAAGATATTTAACCATTCAAATTGATTTCACTATCGGTGATCAAAGAACGATTAAAGTCACGAAAAGATATATATAACCAAGTCAAGGGATTTAGACGAAATACACGGTGATCAAGTGAACTTTAATTCTCCGCACGATTATGCTATAGAATTAAACTCGACACATGATCCGTTCAATACACTTTAAGTGTTCTAGTGTCATTTAACTATTTCTGTGATAAAGACAAAACACAAACCCAAATAGTGAATTAGTCAACACTACAACCTTTCAATACAATGTGCCACCCTTATATATTGGTTGTGAACAAATTATTCATGATCAAAATATCCATTGTGTCACACGGTACTTCTCAACGCAAGTACCCAACTTTTATTATCACAAGTGGCCATATGTACTTTAATTCGCATGCTCAATAATAAATAAATGCAATAAATAAATAAAATAACAATTTATTTATTATAAATTATTATTTTATCATAACAAAATATACTATATGGGCACACAACCCAACGATATCTTATTTTTGTTAAATTCACAAAAAAAAAAACCCATGTAATCATGAAAATTAGAAATTCAACAAAAAAGACACGAATTATTTTAAGAACAAAAGAATCTTCTACAAATTACACATCGTAGTTTTATTGTCAATATATAATGCAAAACATGTATAAGTATTATTGTATATAATGCGTGTATGTATAGACGGGAAGAGAGACACACCTCAATATTTTGTAGAATTCCCTCTAAGCATTAACAGTAACAGGAGGTCAAGTTTGACACAGTGGATCTTTTTTTTTAATTTCAATTCGATTAATTATGTACCTTAATGCTCATCACTTTAAATAAGTCATCCTTTAAATATATAGGCGATTGACATAACCACATAAGAGAAAAAAAAAAAAAAAAGTCACTTAGATTCGTTGTATATGCCTTTTTGATTAATTTTGCTTACCAATTCAACGTCCCTTGTTGAATATTTTGTGTCTCACGTTGTAACGTTATCACATTGTTCACGGGAGATTCAATTTCATTTAAATCTTGAATGTGGAAATGTCAAAATTTTGAAATTTTCAAAAATGTCTGTTTTATTTAAGTTAGAACTCTATAGCTCAATATAATTGAAAACTTAAACGAGCAATTCAATCGGTTTAAAAACTCAAAAGAAGCCATCAAATTTGAATATTTGTGTTTTTAAACGAACCACCAAATTGTTAAAACGCATTAAAGATAAGACTCATGTCGCTTAAATACGTAAGCGTATGATTAGATAATTGGTGAGGTAATAGCTTACAAAAACAATGATCAATAGCTAGTTCGAGAGAACGATCAATCACATTGAGATTGACACATGGCCTAGACTCCTATGGGAGGCAGTAATGAAATTTTTTTTGTAATGGACGAAAGTCTCACGAAGAAATGTCATGCAGAGATAGAAGATTCACTTATCGTGAACTTCTTTAAAATAAGACTGACCTTTTATTCAAGAGTCACATAATTTATGTAAGGACAGTGCAACATGTACATGATTTTTTTTTACTTAACTTTTTATCTACACTCACAATAAGGGGTGGAGACCATACATTTGGGAGTTTTTTTATTCACGAGGGCCCCGCTTGCATGTGAGAGGGTGACACATTTTCGGTAACCCTCATTCGGTACAAATAGAATTATCCATTTATGTAATATTAAATTCAAAGATAATTTTCGATAACACCGTCCTACCAACATCAATTGAAAAAAAAAATATTATTTTTTTCTCTGATCCATAAAAGTGAAATGAATTAATGTTGGAGTCAACGAGCATAGGTGGCTCGATTAAATGCCAAAGTTTATAATTTATACTTTATTGACTTTTTTCGTTATTATTGAAGTTGTATAAGGTTACCGACACACCTCTCATCCGTGCATTACAAGAACAAAGACATTTCAAAGCAAAGAATTTGAATGATAATTGATATTTGGTCTCCTATATTTGACCATTACCGAATTTCTAATGAAGTATCAAAAATAATTCCATCAACTTCGACAAAGACATCTATTTTGAGCATGTGAAGCCTACATGAGATGAGAGAAGCGTCAAATTTATGAGTTAACAGTCACAAAACTTAAGATGTATCGACACGTGACAAATTTAGTACAAACATATATTAAATGAAAGACTGTGGACTTTTGTGGTTCTCCTAATTATTGGGCTTGTGTCATTTGTGGCCCTTGGATGAGTTGAATGATTATGATTTAATCTCGTGAGATATTTTTTCATAGACCATGACTTTTGAATTGGGTGGCTTCCTTCATACATTTTAACTCTTTCTCTCTATTTCTTTGACGGTACTTTCTTTCAATTTAAAGGGGTAAGACTTTTTTCTCTCTCTTGACTGATCCATTTTCTTTTCTCTGTGGCTTTCGTCTTTCCCTTTTCTTCATTGTACCAAAATCGACTTGATAGCCCATTTGATTGAAGAAACCCTGGAGTTTTCTTTGGCCTGAAATAGTGGCAAATGGTATTGGTTTATCTGTTGGTTATAGGTCCGATTGTGGGTGAGAATCTTAGCTATTTTGGGAGATCTCTTGATCGATGATTCAAACCAGTGAGGGGATGTTCCTGAGCCTAAACTCTTGACCATTATATAGGGAAGAAATGATCCGTTTTATTCACTGTTGTTTTCGATTTCTATGTCCATTTATGATGTTCTTTGTGAAATGTTTTTAGGCCGTGTTTTGATCATGAAAATATAGACAGTAAATTGGACATAGTGGTTTCTTGATATTCTTGAACTCTGTTATTATGCTATTGATATTTATGTTATGCTATTTTCCCAACAAAGACATTTGTGGGCTATGAGAATTGGGCCGTGCAAGTTTGTTTTGAGAAAATAAAAAGTTCAAAGACAAACTCTTGTTTGTATCAAATTGCGTAAGGTTTTAAGAATTGAGACTTTGAACTGTAGAGTTATGTAACGAGAGTTTAAATTGTAGTGAGGGCTCTTAATCACAAATATATGTTATTCAATGTTTACTCAACTTCGAGACAATTTAGGCTTAACACAAACCATTCTTACATGTAGGGAAAAATGATATATGAAGTTCTGAAAAGTCAAGAAGCCCAACATTTTCCCCGACTAATCCTTCACAATAAGAAAAAGGCCAAAAAAACTGTTGGCTTAGGTAAAAAGGATGGCCAATATCGGAAGCTACTCTATATCAGAGCCAGGTTTCGATCCTGGGACCTGTGGGTTATGGGCCCACCACGCTTCCGCTGCGCCACTCTGATTTGTTGAATGATGGTTGTCTAAAATAATATATAGATCTTTTAAAAAGTTCTTTTGACGGGCCAAATATTTTTGTCTTAGACCTATGAATTAGAGTCTACTAATTAATCCGGGCCCAATTATGGAACATGAAATTTCTTCTAGATCTAAAATTGAACTTGCGTAAATCCCAAGTTGAAACAATAAACAACATATAAAAGTTTTTGATATTCCTCTTAACAATGTTATCACTCTAAAAAAGAACAAGTAATAATATGGTATAATGCTCATTAAACTCAAATGGATAATTCGATTCGACTAAAACTCAATTAAGTATGCATAATTCAAGATTGTTGTTTTTAAATGAGACATCATTTTGCGTGGTATGTTACTAATATAGTAAATCATATATAAACATTTAAATTATTTCTTTTAACAAGATTGATAAAAGGTCTCTTTGAATCTACACAATTCACAATATTTTTTTAAATTTCTTGTAAGTACATCCACGCTTGATGAGATTTCAAGTGGATGAATTAGGGCAAGTAGGGATAAGTGAAAAGTGAAGTCTGGTGGACGTGTTTAAAATATGACAAAAAATGGCAGTGCGCCCCCCGGGGCATAGCTCAGTGGTGCAAAGGATAGGAGTTGGGCAGTCTCAGTTGAGCTGGCAGCCGCAGTGTGAGGGTTCGATTATTGCCTCTAACAAGGTCTAGAATTGGACTTTTTGTGGGCACCAGTATGACAGCTTTTGTACCCCGACCTGTTGAAACACATCCCGCGATTTATCTCCTCTACGATGCTCTAGGGGCGGTGCGGGGCGGTGCGGGGCGTTGGGGTCCCTCAAGGCTAGAGTTCAACCTTTAAAAAAGGGCAGTGCCGTGAAAACAAGTGTAGAGCTATGAAGCCTAAGAGCTGAATATACGCTTGTAGTATATACGTGTATATATAGGTTTGCTCATAATATTTAAATTATTATTTAACCTAATTGACTAATTCATGTCCTCACAATCCTCTGCATTTTAAAATAAGATCATGTTTGGTAGAGTTCAAAAGCCGATTAAAATTGAAAATATAGTCGTTATTGAGTCTCACTTGTCTAATAGAAGTCAACAATAACGGCTAATTTTTTCATTTTAATCCGATTTTAATCTCTACCAAACACACTCTAAATAAAATTTGTTATAAGTAATAAGTAAATTTTAAAATAAAAGTATATCATTTGAGCATGCAAATACTATTCCGGGGAATAATGCCAAAGAATCCGTGCATGATAGGTTGAAGACCTGACTTTTAAATAATACTAGTTTTGGTCCATGCAATGCATGTGCTGTCTTATTTGTGAGGTTATGTTAGCGTATATATATAAAATGAAATTAAGAAAATGAACTTTATTGAACATCGTAAATTTAGATATAATGTATTGTTTGATAATTTTTTTGACTGTTTATACTGAAATATTATATTCAATGTA